>BQNB010097752.1:0-25317 GCA_026074375.1 Tanacetum coccineum | reverse complement strand
TCCAAAACGAACTATACATATCATCATTGTTCAAGATCCAAGGGCGTCTGAGGACCTATAATACTAGCAGCAATAACAAATAGTATCGAACAAGGCAAGCAGAAGAAACCATAAGCAGATCAGTAGGAACCACAAAGCCTACCAGCAAGAACTACCAGCAGGAACCATGAACTACCAGCAGGAACCATGACCAACAATCGCTTACGAGTAGGAAATAAGAAAAGCTTAGCAGTAGGAACATCTAAACCTCTATAATCGTTCAAAGACATTACGAACCCAAAAGATGTATAAGGGTTATTGCTGATCTGCTTGTGTACCTACTGTAAACTAATCCATATGCTTCGAGGTTAGGGTTTGAGAAGAAACCCTGCTGCCTTCACTTCTGCCTGACTGCTGCCATCTTTAAACGAATTAGGGTTTCCTTAAGAACCCTAATTGGCAAATATGACTTTTGATAAAACAAAATAAAATTGTATACGAAAACCTTATTAACCCTAGATCAAGAGCCACGAGGCTCTGATACCAATTGTAAATCCAAGATCTGGACTCAACTAGGGTATAATAACAATGATCAAAACACAGCGGAATAATAATTAAGAACAAGATCAAAGTTACTAATAAGGTTTTCTTTATTCAAACATGATAAAGAAACTATTACTACTACTAACTACTACACACGCTCTATGCGTTTCTAGACTCTCATTGGAGAAGTCTACTATGAAATGGATGCCTATAACCTAGACGCATACCCTCTTTATATAATAGAGGGAGGTTACAAGAAACCCTAGCTTACTAACAAAGCTAACTAACTATTACATAATAGGTCCTTATTGTTTCAAAAGAAAACATAATACAATTAGGAAACTAATTAATTAGGAAACTAATTAATTAACATTAATCATCATATTAATGTTTGACTAATCTATATCTTCAACATTAATATTGATTTCAATCAACATTAATCTTGATCTTGTTTCCTTCTTTAGCATATCTTGTTTCCTTTTGTTTCTTCTTTCTTCATTTCTGTTTATGGGTTTCGTAATCATCAAATCTGTAATTCCTAACAGGACCAATTTGATCCTCCAATCATAAATGAGCTAGGACAAAAATGAGTTGTAATCTTGTCTTATTGATTTTTGAATTCAATTTGGTCTCCAAGTTTCATTAAGGGGTGTTTAGCCACATGCATGCATGAGTAGGGGGGGATGGGGACCAAAATGGTTTTTAATATTTTATAATGCTAGTGCTCCTTATTTGATTTAATTTCTAAGCCTTCCATGCATATGCTTATTTTTAAATAAAATACGGTTTACGCAAGTAACGAAACGAATAACGGTATCTCCGAAAATTATGAAATTTTAAATATTACCCTAAAACATAGAAACGTGGCTATTGCCAAAATACTACAACGTTAGGTGTCCCGGTTCGCTCCCGGAGACAATTCTCAGATAAATAGCAGGAAAACTTCTCGGTTAAACGTAAATATTAAACGAAACTTTAAAAATTCAAACTACTAAACGAAAATGGCTAATTTATTGATCGGAAATATTCGGGGTGTCACATCCTTTCCTTATTAAAAGAGCTTTGTCCTCAAAGATACAACGTAGTTTCTGCCTCAGGTGCAGAAATTAGGAAAAGATGGGGGTACTTCTTTTGCATTTGATCTTCACGCTCCCAGGTGAACTCAGGACCTCTCCTAGAGTTCCATCATACTTTGACAATCAAAATACGACTCTGCTTCAGATGCTTGACCTCATGGTCCATAATCTCGATAGGTTCTTTGACAAAGTGCAATTTGTCGTCAACTTGGATCTCATCCGACGGTATAGCAAGGGGTTCGTCAGCCATACATTTCTTTAATTTCAAGACATGAAACGTACTATGAACTCTACTCAACTGCTTTGGGAGTTCAAGTCGATAGGAAATGGTTCCTACTTTAGCAATGATCTTAAAAGGTCCTATATAGCGAGGGTTCAGCTTTCCCCGTTTGCCGAAATGTATCACTCCTTTCCATGACGATACTTTCAGCATGACCTTATCTCCTACTTGAAACTCAAGGGGTTTCCTTCTCACGTCGGTATAACTCTTTTCACGATCACGGGCAGCTTGAATACGACTCTTGATTTGAACTATTTTCTCAGTCGTCTCATGGATGATCTCTGGGCCAATGAGCTGACTATCTCCAACTTCAGCCCAGCAGATAGGTGATCGAAACTTGCGCCCATACAACGCCTCAAAGCAAAAATTCCAGAAACACATAAAAAAAAAACAATCCACGTTCAAAACATGTTGTTCCCTATCTCAGGGAGTAAATATATCATCAGCACCAAACTCCCTTTCCTCTTTTCTGAATTAGGATCGAGTTGTGAAAAACCCTAGTGTTCCTAGATGAACGAATCTGCTGTAGACACCATGCTTCGAAACTCCTTATAAACCAACAAAAACATGACCACGAACCTGATGTATCACTTCTTTGTCTGAAAACATAGATCCTTTGGATATGGTAACCTGCTGCTTTATGTGAAACCTGCTTGCACTCAACCACGACTGCTGCTATATAAGAATTAGGGGTTTAGCATAAAAACCCTAAAATAAAAATACGTATTTTTTAATAACAAAAACAGAAAAATAATTTACACGAAAACCTTATCAACCCTAGATCAAGAGCCACGAGGCTCTGATACCAATTGTTAAATCCAAGAATCTGGACTCAACTAGGGTATGAATAACATTGATTGATTAAGCACAGCGGAATATGAAATAAGAATAAAAACAGACATAGCTAAACAAGGTTTTTTTATTCAAACAGTGATAAAGAAACTAACTAGAAAACACACTAAACACGCTTGTTTAGCAGTCTAGACTCTCATTGGAGAAGTCTGCTATGAAAAATAGATGCCTGTAACCTAGACGCCTACCCTCTTTATATCATAGAGGGAGGTTACAAGAAACCCTAGCTTACTAATAAAGCTAACTAACTATTACATATTAGGTCCTCATTGTTTCTTCTTTCTTCATTTCTGCTTGTGGGTTTTGTAATCATCAAATATGTAATTCTCAACAGCTTAGTAAAGGATCAAACCTTCACCGCTAGGCGCAAGTATTAGTCATTACTCTCAAAGAGGTCTTTTAAGGGTTATGGGGTGTAGGTGTAAGGTAACATTAATGGAAACAGAAACGGATAGAAATATTTGGGGAGTGACTTTTTGGGTGAATTTGGGGTGAAAGGGTTAGCTACTTATTTATAAGAATACACACTGATTAGGTTGCTAAGCCAAAGACTCGAACAAAGGTATACAAACTCTACACAACTCTACATCAATCTCTTTTCTTTTTCTTTTCTATTTTTTGGAACATAATACATCACTTGGGGCTTATAAATGCACCCCTACACTTGAGTTTTAGAACTCATAATTACAATCTAACTAATGACCCCAATTGAGGTGGATCAACATAACTGGAGATTAATTTACAACATATAAGGGTATTGACTAACCTTTCTTCATAATTCTTCCGCAAAAACAATACTACCATGAATCCTAATCGTCCAAAACTGTTATATACAAGGATCAGGAAGCAACTATGTACTCATAATTAACTTTAGATTATTATATAATGTACTAAAGAGCGAGTACATACAAGTAGCTAAGGAAATTAGGGTGTATACTATTGGGTTAAGGATTACCAAAGCCTTCTTCATTAATAGTCCGCTTAACCAAAAAATTACAGAACCCATGAAAAGGAGTTGCACTGATGTGTTTAGACTAAAGGATCGAGCACTAAAAGTAAGTGGAATCACGGGTGTGGATAGTTATATAGTCGATGTGCCCGCATAACAAAAACAAGTTTAAAACATGGTTAAATCCTATGTGTCCTCTATTATTTAGCAAATCCTAATTTTCATAATGCGTCTCTAGATGCTTCACAAAAACAATTCTAAATTTAAATACATTACTGTACATCATAAATTTTGAAACCGATACCAATGTTTCTAGAGAAAAGGCGACAAAATCATACATAACACATCCGTAATGACGAATATACACATAACGACTGCATCGAACCTTAACTCGAACAACTAAGGGAAAAAATCTTGGTTATCAAAATGAATACCCAATTCTTATAGATCTAAAGGCGAACCTCACATTTTTTAGGGTGGAATTTTGAGGGTTTTTGTGCTAGTCATATAAATTCCTATCCATGAGACGCAATTAATACTTGGTTTTCGTCGGTATATGTCATAAAACACAAGACACTCCTAAATGCGGGAAAATAAATATTGGGTTGCCTCCCAAAAAGTGATTTTCTTTATTATTGAGTCTTGTAGCTAGACTCGAAGTCACACGTCCTACGAATTCATCATCATCATCCTTTATCCACACTCTTCCTTCATGGACGCAGGTCGTTCATTTTTGAAGATCTTGCTCCTCCATTGGTCAAACTTTATTCACCTTAATCTAGAAGCTTGATCTTTTCCTCCCATTCTAGAACTAACCTGTTGACGGTCATCGTGGGGGCTATTGGCTCTATGTCGTTCTTAATTCCCTTCTTGATTCTAGAATAGGGTTCAGTATCCTGTGTAAACTTATCTTACTCTTCCTAGATCTTAAGGTTATCGTCCCCTTATCAAACTTAATTACGGCCTTAGCAGTAAGTGCAAGCACTCTACATAATCCATACAAAATTTTATTCAACCTATACACTTCTATACACATCTATCCTAAGACATTCTAAGGTGTTTTCATCCATTGAATCACCATTTGCAAGTTATAATCAAGAAAAGCAAGATTAGGGTTTTCTTAAGAAAATAAGGGTTTTCTTAAGTGCAAGCTTTGGTTTTAAGGCTAAACACGGGTTTAGCATTTGTTTCTCATCATCATCATTCATCATAAGGTCTACCTTAAACCTTTATGTTCTTAGTTTATGAGTTTTTATATATATGATATGCTATTTAGTGAAATCACCATTAGGAATACTTTTGAACATGAAAAATATAATTTTTCTTGTGATTATGATTTTGTACACTTTTTCACATATTATGATATTGGTAATATCATGAAATAAAGGATATACAAGTCTTGTACAATCTTGGTTTAAGTATAAAAAGTTCATATGTAAACTTGTAATTAAAAGTTAAGTAAGAAAGTTTATGATTTCATGTAAAGATAATAACTGGTGATCTTGATGATCTTGGACAAATATAAACATATGGACATTTAATATATGTATAATTTATAATATATATGATATATAAGACTTATGATAAAATACAAAAGTAGTAAAGTATAAAGAAAAGGTTACAAATGGGGTCAACAAGCTCAAGCAAACTTGCTGTCCCAAATTCGAATTTTAACATATCCATTTTATATTTTTATAAAATAATACATTTCACGACGATTCCGAAAAAGTAAGAAACTTGTTAAACGGATTAATAACGAAAAAGTTATGTTAAAAACGAGTTATACGTTAATAAACGAAGTCGAAAGTAAATAAAATACTTTTATAAAACCTTATATCAAACAGCAAGTTTGATATTTTTTTAACAAATAAATACAGAATTTTTAGTGATTCCAAAATGATAAGGAATCGTAATTTTTCAATAATACCGAACTAGTTATGAATTTCGCGAGATTACGCATTTCATACTTTTTATAAAACACTATTTTTAAAAAATTTACTATTCATGCCAGAAAGTTAATATTTATGTAACACGACCTCATAAAATTATAAACAAATACACTCAAAAACGAGACGTCGATCTCGAAAGATTTCGTTAAAACGGACTATAACGAATAAAAATACGCAAATTACGGGTTATAGACAACAAATACGATTTAATAAAAGTCACTGGCTGATGTGAAACAGTAAAAGTACACTTCACCAGAGGGTCAAAATATCGAAAAGTCAAATTATGATAACTCGTCCTAATACAAAACAGAAGGGCATAAAAAAAACAGTCAAAATAAAATCGGGCTTAAAACGAAAAAGTTAATCTAGTTTCACTAAAACAGTAAATTATAAACGTTTTAACTTAGTTAAACAAATTTTACCAAAACCATTAGTTGGTGAATGGAGCTATATAAATTAATATGTGTTATCAAAGTACTATATTACTAGGGAGTTTCATATGAGAAAACCTCTTCGGATGGCGTTTCGACGAGTTGTTAATTACATTTAAAGTGCCCAAACTCTCAACGACCATGTCATTGACCCTCTTAGATTATGATAGAGCCGAACGATAGTACGATGTAACAACTAATAAATTATATTCAAGTACTCAGTACTTATACGACCTATGATAATTTAGGTTGCATTCGATCTTTTACGTGACGCCATTATATACATGGTTGGGAGAAGGGGCGAAAGATGGATTAAAACAACGAAAAATGATAAAAAAAAAAAAAAAAAAAAAAAAAAAAAAAAAAGAAAAAAAAAAAAACTATGACATAGAATAGTAACAAAAAACAAAAAATCACAAGAATAAAAATAAATTAAAATCAAAAAAAAAATTTGTGATTTGGGTTGAGTTGGGTGTGAGGAATGATGGGATTTAGTGAAATGGGTTGTTAGAAGGGGAATGAGATGATAGAAAGAAAAGTTTTTGATATGATGATTTAAGAGAATCACACACACTCCAATCCAAAAAAGTCGCAACTGCACATCGAACTTTGTGATTCTCAGAACCAAGCGAGAGTATCAAATGCCCCACAAATTAACGATTATCAAATGATTTATAATTATGGGTGGAAACAAGCATTAGTTTTCATAAACTGGACGCATTTATAGAATACATGTTTGCCCTAAATTTCTTATAACCTCAGTTACAGCCCATTACAAGAACAGTCAATATGCAAAGGATGTAGTTGGGAATTACAATATGTAGAGCGTCGAATGTTATTTAATAGATCTAAGTCGGGAAACGCCTCACCCGATCCGGTGAACTAGCTATCACCGAGAACGGAACGTTATATCATGTCGAATTTTGGTGGATGTTTTTCGTGTTGCACATCAAATCGGTGCAGAAATTGGCAATATATAATTTTACTTTCAATAAAGAATGTCGAGCTTCATGTCTGTAGCTTAGAGTAAATTTAATCTAGTTATGTGAGATATGCATGTGTTGCAAATTCACTAAAAAGAAATTCATGCGGTACCTGACATTATGATTTATCAAACCATGAATATCACCAACAATTTTGTTGAAGATTATAACAATGTTTTCAGGAGATCAATAGTCATGGGATGCCAAGGGATGCATTGGTAACATTTTGGATTGCACCGCTTAATAGATTTTAGGTGCATCATAATTTTGGGGAATGTATTGTCCAAACACTCTACACTGAAATATATTTCAACAAATGAGTCATCAAGTACTAAGCTATATGCTTTTGTATTAAGTGTCTTTCAATTAAATCACAATGTATCCATTTTTAAAACGACTTCTTGTCTTTTTAGGATCTGTCTTTCTGGTTTCTTTGCAAAACTTGTTTGCTCTACGGGTATGTATCTTTTTGTTGTCTTATTGGATGGAACCTTAGCACGTGAGTTGACTTCATTCAGGAATTTTGTTACATAAGAATCATGATTGGCATTAAAGACATATTTCTAACATGTTGAGCAAACAAAATGTTTGAAGTCAGAAAAACTTCTAGAATTCCTAGAGTGTTCTGCTATGGGCACAGTCTTTTTTGTAACGCAAATACTCTTAGATGCAAGCCAATTCCTAGACTTTTAGTTATTAATCCTAGGTTTTGGTTTGCTACCATTTGCCGTGCTTTGTGATCTAGCAGAAGGCATCACACTAGGTTCTGAATTCCTACAGCTTTTTTGTGTCTTTTTTTAGCTTCCTCTAGGTAGTGATTATGAACCATGTCATTTGAGCTATACCTAGATGAGCCAGGTGCAATCATGTGATAAGGTTTTGCACAAGCAGATTCTTTCCCCTTAGGTAAATAATGTGTAGTGACTAGTTTTGGCAAATCGTTGTTTATATCAACTTGGGAGGCAAACCGTGGTTTTGAAATTCTAGGTCGCTTAGACTTAAACGAACAGGTTGTTCTAGGGATCTTACTCTAAAAATAAGAGTAAACAAAGGGTTACACGGGAGTTAGCTAAACAGTGTAGTTAGTTAATTTTACGACATGTAGGCTATTTGGTTTAATCCTAGAAATTTATCAGTTGAACATGTTCCTCAATCTAAATCCATAGTACTAATCATTGCGGTCTCGAGTGATATACCAGGCCAAGTTCTAAAGTCCACTACATCACTGGCACACTCATAATTTTGTGGAATTTTAGTAAGCAATTGGAAATGGAATAGGCTTAATTCTTACAATATGTATCAAGGTTTATAGTGCGCTAGGTAATGTAACTAGTGATTTTTACAAAAGTCATGCTAAAAAAATAATTTGGCCTATTTTTATGCACTTTTAAGCACGTAGCATGTTATTTTATAAAAAGGAAGACAAGTACGTTCTAATTCTCCACCCCCACTTAAATTATACAACATCGTTGTATAGATAAAACAATAAAATAATAAGGGAAAATAGAATTAGAACGAAAAACTCCCTGATGTTTTGCTCGTGATAATTCTCCAAGATTAGTTCTTGAGCAAAAAATGTGTTGACTAGGACTTCAGAATGCCCAGATAAGTTCAACACGTCTTTTTTAGAATATACCATATCATAGTTTCATCATGGTCCTGCATAAAAGATTAGAAGACAACTGCAATTTCTATCTCGTTACAATGGTACAAAAAACAATTAAACACACAACCGTACAGGGATCAATACGCCGTATCCCAAACCCTAGGATACGCCGTATGGTTCCTGTAAAAACAATTAAATTATTGGAAATTAAATATTAAGTTTTTAAAACTGATAACGTCCAGAAACGTCTATACGTCGTATCCATAGGGGTTCGATACGCCGTATAGAGTGTCTGGGAAGACAGACTCGTGCAACAAACAATTAAAATGCGACAAACAATTAAAATGATTGTGTTGTCTCCCGGGAAGCACTTTTATTTCAGCTGGTCTTTAAGTTCGACCCTTTTCCACCTTCTCTTCATTCATCATCAATTCGCTCACACTCGTCCCCGTGTGCGAGTTTCTTCATAATCATTTTGCATGATGCGTACTTCTTGTAAAATTTCATGCCGAGCACAACGTATTTTGTTATATCATCATTGTCAATGATGGTAAAACCGGTAATAATAGAAAAACTTCTGACGAAAACAGGTATATCGATCAAAGTTATGGCATCACTCTTCCCTTCATCCTTGTCCTTAGTTATGGAATAATAAAAGCTTTTGGATATTAAGTTAATAGACAAGGAAGGGGGAGGTCAGCGTTAACATACTTATACCCGATTACACAAGAAAGTTTCATTTTATAATAAAAGGAGTTAGTTTTAACAAAAGTTAGCTCAAAATCAACATCTTGATTTGTTTTAGTTTCTAGAGGTGTATCCAAATCATTTAATTCTATACAGTTACCATAAGTTAGGTCGAATGAATCATCCCCCTCTCCTATAAGCTTTGTTTTTGAATCAAGACTTTTTATCACAAAGACCCTCTTGATTATGCTAGTGGCGGGCTTAATACTTTTAAAAACAAGTTTTTCTTCCCCGACCCTTAAAGTAATCTTCCTTTTGAAGAGATCAATCTTGGAATGGGCAGTTGACAAGAATGGTCGTCCGAGGATTAAAGGGACATCGTCATCCTTGGGTATGTCCAAGATGATAAAGTCTATAGGGAAAATAAATTTGCCAATCCTTACTACACATTTTCAGCAATACCCATTGGTTGTTTTATGGTTTGGTCAGCCAGTTCGATGGTCAACCTAGTGTGAGATAAAATTCCTAGACCGAGGTTGGTGTAGGTAGAAAATGGCATAACGCTCACACTTGCTCCTAGGTCAACCAGAGCTTTATCAAAACAGATATTATGAATAAAACAAGGTAAAGTAAATCTCCCTCGGTCTTTTTCTTTCTGAGGCAAGGTGTGATCATAAGCATCTAGAATCTTCATATCGTGTGCCTCTCTCCAATCATTACAGCCGAAGTTTTGCAGTCGTCTTGGGAAAGGGACTATTTCAAAAAATACGCTCTTGTGCTATGTGCCTGATACGGCGTATGGACCACATCTAATACGGCGTATCTCATAAAAATTAGCTTTAGCAGTTGAGATCGATTTAACTTAGTCTCGAGGGTTTGTCTTTGTAGAGCTGGGCAGGCTTCCAAACCCTCTTTCTTGCAAGACCTTGCTCATCTGTCCGATTTGTATTTCCAAGGTCTTAATTGAAGCTCCTTGATTTCTTATTGCTGCATCGATAGAAGCTCGAATCTCCTTGATTATGTTTGAGTTTTCTTCATGCCTTTTAGCTGCTTCTGCCATAAATTTGGTCAGTGATTCTTCCAGGCTTGGTCTTCGATCAGGATACAAAGAGTTTCTATTGTTTCATTGGTAGAATCCTGGCCCTACTTCTCTATATTGTCCTCCAGGTTGATAGGGTGTACAAATTGTGTATAGTAAGCTTCTTTTAAATTTTTTCCTTCTTCTTTTTGTGGACAATCTTTCGTATAGTGTGGTCCTTTACATAGTTCGCATCCGACATGAGCAGAGTACACTTTCTCATTTACTTTCTTTATTTCTCTTCTGAGATTATTGAGTTGGGCTTGGATAGCAGCAAGCTCGTTAGAAGTTTTAGTACTTCTGGTCCTTGAAGATGTTCCATTGTGCCATTTCTGGGAGTATTTAGCCATTTCTTGGATGGCTATTTTAGCATCAACAGGAGTTTTAGAAGTTATGGCACCCTTTGAGTCCAGAATTTGTCGAGTTGGAACATCGAGCCCATTATAAAACAAGATGACTTCCTGCATGTCAGTTAAGTAATGTTGAGGGCACTTCATCTGCAATTCTTTAAATCTTTCCCATGCACGAAAAAGGCTTTCATCGGGTTCTTGCTAGAAGTTGTTGATTTCCTCTATTTTCTTTGCGGTACAGGCAGGTGGACAATATTTATTTAGAAATTTAGTTTTAAGAACTTCCCAAGTTTTAATCGAGCTTGATGGTTGGTTCCTTAGCCATCTGCTTGTGGCTCCAGTGAGGGATACAAGGAAGGCTCGAAGCATGATTTGATCTTGAGTAATTTTTGGGATGTGAAATAAGTCAACAATCTCTATGACCTTCTCGATGTGCTTGTTTGCATCTTTATGTTCCGAACCACTGAAAGTATTGTCACGAAGCTCCTTGAGAAATTGCCCCTTCAATTCAAAGTGGGTGTCTTGGTTGATCATGGGCCTAGTAACGCCCGACCCGTAATCTCCTTAGGTTTTGCTCATGTATTGCTCCATTGTTTCCGTCATTGTTTTACTTACTTCTTCCCTTGATTGTTCCTCGATGTCAGAAATGTGATCGAACTAGGGTGAATTCGATTCTATGAGACTTGGTGTATCAAAAAGCCTCCTTCTTTAGCGAAATTTTTGTTCCGGGTTTTAAAAAGGTGATAATAGCTCCTTTGTAGAACTTCTTGTCATGCGCTACCTGAAACAAATGACAATAAATCAGTAGGATATGTTCTGTAGAATCAAAACAAATGGAGTTTTGGTCTGCTATTGTATCAGATGACAGATACGCCATATTCAATTGATTTGAATACGCTGTATAGGTCTGTTGAATACCAGTACGCCGTATTAAGTTCACAGAATATGTCGTATGTTTGGAAAAATAGATACATCATTTAGACCGTAGAATTCAATACATTGTTTTGGGTAGAAGGTTTGATACGTCGTATCCAACTGGTGGATACAGCGTATCAGGTGATCAGTCAGAACATAATACTATTTTAAAACAATTAAATGCGGGAATTTAAGCAAACAAATTAAACACATAATGCAAATAAATATAAACAGAATTTAAATAATTAGATTACACTAAACTAAACTAATTAATGGTTAGAAATGCTAATAAGAATAAGATTTAATTAATTCACTCCTCGGCAACGGTGCCAAAAACTTGATGTGCTGTCGTGTAGGGTCGATTATTTGATTATCAATTTTTACATTTATATTTAGCCGACAAACCTAAAACAACACTTTAACGAGCAGTGTACCCGGTCAAGATGGAGTTTCGCGGTAAGTAGGATGTCGAACACTAAGAGTGAAACATTAATCCTATATTCTACCAGTATTTTAATTAGTTCTAATTAGTCTATTTGGTGGTTAAACCTATGCTATAAATGTTGTCTAATGATATGGGGGGTTTTGAGCCTGAGAGACTGACATAGGTTTGGTGGTGACAAATATCAATTCAATACACAATAAACACAAAAGAAGAAAATAAAAAGATAGAAAAGCGGTACAAGCCAAATGATAGAAAACTATATTAGCCATATTAAATCTAGTTTAATGTTGGTTTGTTTGTTTTAGTGCAATGATTTACTTATCTCGAAGTGGCATATTATTCTTAAGACTAAGGCGGGACATCATCCTAAGACCTAGACACGATTAATCCTGTCACAATTAACGCATCCGCATAAAGCATCCTTTAGTTTAATTATAATCTATTTTAGGGAATCAAAGCAGTGGTGATCCTGTTAAAACCCTAGCCCAACGAGACTTTACCCACTTACTGTTTGACGATATTTTATATATTGGTAGTCCACTATTCAAATCTTTATTAGTTAATTAAGAGCATGATTGCTGAAACATAAACAGGTTACCTACCGGTCCAACTAAGCTCATAATTCAAAGACAAAGACAGAACATTATTTGTGATCCTATTGGTCTAATAATATAAAACACAATATGGAGAGCTATCCCGGTATCTAGATTACTTTTTAGGTATCACTAGACCTAGTTGAATGGTAAGTCGCATATTCAAACACATAAACAAGTATGAGGTGATAAACATAATTAAACAATCAACAACAAATTAAGAAATCGATTTTAAAACAAACCAAACATTGAACTTTTATTAAGATAACTAATACCCAATGGTATTAGCCCACAACCATTGTAATTATACAAGCGTAATCAAACAATGAAAATCGAACGATTAAGAGAGTAAAAATTACACGATGTATTCTATGGATTTGTGATCAATGCTTGACCTTGGTGGCTGATCTTCTCTTCTAAAATTCGTCTTTAATGAGTATGGTATATAAAATATGATATTGCACATTGAAAACTCATTTTTGAGTCTTCTATTTATAATGTCTAAAAAAGACTTAATACGTCGTATCTGGATAGGTCGATACGGCGTATTGGGTTGGATTCCTTAGAGTGCGCGCTACATTCTCAATCAATCAGTGATATCTTAAAGCCCTTTAGTTATAATAACAAAAAAAATCAAGAAAATGAATTGCTCACCCCCTAATTGATGGGCTTCTTTCCTTTATTTTTAATACCTTTTCCAACTTCATTTATTATAGCTTATGCTTCTTCACGCTCACGCTCCTTAATTTCTTTACAAATGTGTTCATGCTTCCTTTCTTCAAACTCAGGTGTAAGTCGTTTCTTTTCTTCTAATTCAATTTTCTTTTAAAGCTTCAACCTTTACGTCTCCTCTTCTTGGTCCTTCAAAGTAAACATCAACCTCTATTCCAATTTGCTGCTATTTTATGTAAGTTAATGTTTACATGTTAGTGTTACATTGACATGGTTGTAATATATACATGTCATCTATCTATACTAAAGGTGATAATTACTATATACTTTGCTGTAGATCCCTTTGAA
This sequence comes from Tanacetum coccineum, assembly GCA_026074375.1. Classification (NCBI taxonomy): domain Eukaryota; kingdom Viridiplantae; phylum Streptophyta; class Magnoliopsida; order Asterales; family Asteraceae; genus Tanacetum; species Tanacetum coccineum. The sequence goes on along the minus strand of BQNB010097752.1, from coordinate 11,581 downwards.
TATAGATCTTTCTACCTTGTTAAGGGTTGTAGTTAATATGAATAGATCCACACAAACTATAGGAGAAACAATGACTATAAACACTATAAGTTATGCAAAATCTAACTTACAATGCTAAGAAGAACAATGAATATTGATAACTAAACTTTTATATTAATCTGCTAAAACAATTACAGATTACTAACTATGAGATATGAGATTGTATGTGAGATCTATATATTCTCTAATGTCATAGGGTTCCTTTTATAGACCAAGGATAAACCCTAACAGACTTACAAAACGCGTAAAAGATAATGCATATCTTTTCCTATAATATCTCATACATATCTCTTAAACGGTACTAACTATTTTATACTATCAGTACTAACTAACTGATCAGTACTAACTATTTTGTACTGTCAGTACTAATTACACTATCGGTACTAACTAATATAACTAACGGTACTAAGTCAGGAATGCATAATTCCCAACAATCCTCCCCTAAACATGATTGTTGAACTTGTTTAACTTCATGTTTCTTCAGTTTATTCTTCTTAAGTTCTTGGAGGATGTATCCAAACACTTTGTCAAATCTTGATCTTGATCTTTAATAATCTTGACATCTTCAGCTATCCATCTTCATCAGCAACTTATCTTTTCAGCAACAATCCAACTAAGTTGGCTTTGTAGTTTTTGGCAAACTACCAGCCATTAACGGATTTGTTATTCCTTTACCAGTAGCCGTTTGCTCTGGGATAGCCAATTCTTCATTGTAAACAACAAGGTGAATTGATTACCTTGTAGTTTTGAGTAAACTACCAACTATCAACGGATTTGATTTGTCTTTACCAAGAGCCGTTTGCTTTTGGACTAGTCAATGCTTCATTGTCATAACATGGTGCATTGATAACCATATAGTTTTTAGCAAACTATCAGCTATCAACAAATTTGAGAGTAGTCTTTACCAAAATTTGTTGATCATGGACAAGCCAACTCTTCACCATAAGCAAGGATAGTTAAAAACCCGAATAATTTTTAGTAAAATTTTTCCAAACCATAAATGGAATTTTGAGAATTCTTTACCACAAGCGTTTGCTTATGGACTAGCCATTTCTTATGCCTTATAAGCATGGTGAAACAGATTACGCATATGTTGTGTGGTGGTTAGCCAACACCCAAACCCTTCTCATTTCCATATATAGCATCAATTTTCATCAATCTATTGCTTAATAAATATGATCAAATCTAGAGCAGCAGTACTTTCTCTTTCAACCTCTAATCCAAGATCAAGCATCATTTGCAATAAATCCATGGAAAGAGGATACCTTCTTTCAACTAACATATGGATGACTGTCCCATCTTTAAGTTCTAGTATGTCAATCCCAAGCTTCATACAAACTCCAAGTAACAATCTCCATTCTTTTTGATCCTTCCAAATCACTTTTGATCATTTCTTCTGTTGAGATTTTCATCATATCTTTTAAATCTCCCTAAAAGAATCTGACCTCAATTCCTTCTAGTGTAATTTCTGAGTACTGCTCCATCACAAGTTCATATAAGTAAATAAATCTTAGCCTATCAATAATAGGAATTACCAACCCATAGATAGTTGAATGCTCTGAAGTTCCCGTTGGCTCTGTATATAACAAGATAGTCCCTATCTGGTGATGATACCTTGTTCAACCTAGCAATAACATATTTAGTCTCTATAACTTCACTATCTATGGTACCTTCAAATGTAATAATCTTTAGACACTTTCTGTGTTCATCATCACTATCAACATCTGGTTGTGGTCTTTTCCTTTTCCTTGCAATCATCTTCATATGACCACCCTTCCTTTTCTTTGTACCCTGCTCTGTCACATCTACCTTAGCAGGTACCTTTGCTGTGTCTTCTTTCTTTGAAGTTTCTTTAACAACCTTCTTCTTTAATCTCTTATGTTTAAGATCTTTTGCTCCTTCATTCATCTCCTTAATCTTTCTTTCATCCTCAGTGGAACCAACAGTAGTGAAACTTTCATCAAACCTTTTCACTTTCTCATATAAAGCTTGTATTTCTTCAAAAGTTTTGTTCTTCAGGTCTGAGTGTTTTTTCTTGTTTTCAACATGATTCAAATAAGTCATCATCTGATTCTAGCTGAGTTCTTGTAGGAGGTCTATTCCTTATTGCAATAGCTCTTTGTTCTGCAAGAAACCTTCTTTGAGCTGCAATTATATCATGAAGGAATTTTGCTCTCTCTTCCATAATGAACTGCTCTTTCTCTCTCTCTCTTCATCTTGAAGTCTTAGTGCTAGAAGTCTATCAGCTTCAATTCTTGCTTGAATAAAGTCATATTCATTTGAAAGGGCAGCCTTTATAGCTTCTTCTTAGCTAGCTTTTTAACTTCTTCTTCTGCTTCCAAACTTCTTGCACCTTCTATCATCTCTTCATCCCTAGCAAAGTTGCTTAAATTTTCTTTTCATCTCAGGAAAACCTTCCAGGTTCATATCAGACTCATCTTCCTCTTCAATTTTCTTTTTCCCTTTATCTTTTGGATCAATCTTAGGAAGAGGCTTTAATGTCAATAATGATCTGGTTGAAGTAGCCCTAGGTCTCTCAGTCTCCTCAACATCCTTAAGCTCTACTCCTTTTCATTTTTCTGTGAGCTTCTCCTTGTTATGACTCATTATGATAATTACTTGAGCAATAGTCTCATCATCACCAAATATTGATGGAGTAGTGGTTGTTGGACGTGTTTGAGGATCATATCTTCCTTTAGTTTGATCATCAGTACCTTCATCTGGTCTGAATATACTAACTTCTTCCTTGTCAGTACTAACTCTTGATCTGTCAGTACTAACTTTTTATTTGTCAGTACTAACTTTTGATCTATCAGTACTAACTTTTTCCTTGTCAGTACTAACTACATCTTTTGTACTAACTGCATCTTTAGCACTCTCTTTCTCTTTATACACTACATTTCTTGTCCTCCCTACATCTTGAGCATTCTCAGTATCCATATAATCGAATGTATCATCAGCAAGCTCATCAAAAGCTGGATATTTATGGATTGAAGGTTTAGCTTTGGCAGGTTTCTTCCCCTGTTTGGATACAGACTCCTTTTGCATCTACTGTTTCTTCAAGGACTTCTTTCCCGCTAATCTTTCCTTCAAGGAGGACACTTTACCCTTGGCTTATTGGTGTGGAAATAACAGGTTTGGCTTGCTTCTTAAGCTTCTTGATTTGTGCCTTCAAGTGTTTAATCTGTCTGGCTTGATCTGTAACCTGTGTACACAAAGAGATACAAAGATCATACACACTTTGGAGTGTCATGCCACCCTCATTCCAAGAAAGGGAACTATCATTGGATGACTGACCTCCATGATTCCCACCAGAATCCTCTGGAATGGAATCAGAATGATGAGTAGTAGGTGAAGGTTCTAGGTTGATGGTCAACTGATCTCAACATAAACTTTTACTTGGGTGAGGAGGAGAGGGTGTAAGGTGTAGTTCAGATGGTCTTTCTGATTGTTCACCCTCATCCTCTGTTGGTTGAACCAACATGTTAGAAAACAGAGGTGTGACTTTCCCTGAAAAATGTTTACCCTTTTTAACCATAAAGGAGAAAACTTTACTTGTCAAAGCATTAACAGGCTAATGGTTTAAAGGTACGGGCACATTCTTTAGCTGTGTATCCAAAAAGACTAAAATAAAACATGGATACATAAAAAAAAATTCTTTGCATCTAAGTGTCTAAGCATACCATCAAAAATTAATTTAGAAAAATTATATTTCTGATTAGTGGTTAAGCAAATTACGGCAGTGGCAATATTAGTGGGAATTTGATCCCAAGAGGTGCTTTTTGAACTAATACAATGATTCATTGTATGAAAAAGAAATCTCCATTGGGGTGAAAATAGAGCTTTGTTAAATGTTAAAACAGTTAAGTCCCCCTTATACCCCATGAGCTGTATAGCATCAAATATAGCCTGATTTGGTAGAGAATCTATCCCATCGGCATCATCAAAAAGAAGATCACTTCTTATTGATGATTTAGAGATAGACACAGGCTTGCCAGCTACTTTGGCAGTAATATACCTAACATTATTGATTATTTTGGATTTAGCTTCAACATAGCATCAAACAAAAGTATTTATTTGACCATAATCCGTATTTACGTTATCTCTAATCACTAACGAGTTTTACTCCCTTATTGCTCAAACTAAGTTAAATGTCACTTTGTGTAAATGCATCATTCCCCTTTACGAGAAGTGCTTTACTAGATATGCAAATCAATTAGCTTGTTTGAATCAAGAGGATTTGTTGTGATCAAGTCCATTGTTGGTTAATCATGGATTAAGTCTTAATAACTAATTCAGTTTATGGTATTTAGAAGTTGATTATACTTTAATTTTTATCACTTCCCAAACAATAAATGTTTTACAAACTCCCATACTTCTTACACATCACTTCCCACTAAACATTCCTCTAATCATTTGTTAAACCCCGCTTCCCTAATAAATGATTACACACACTTTCCTACACAATCATAACATTCCAACACACATTCTTTCCACTCTCCCAAATACATTACCTAATCATTGTCTAATCCTTTTCTATCTTAAAGACAATACATCATAATCACTACCTTGATTATCTTCTTCTTCACCATAAAGATACATGAACCTTGAGCCTTCACCACATACAACCTCCCTAAATTTAAAGCACATGTGACAACTCACATTCCTTTACACAATGTACTCTCTTATACTTGTTGTCTCCCACATTACCACATAGGCTCTTATGTGTCCCATCATAACATTCTCACAAAAATTCTCTGCTCACTCATTCACTCACCCACACACACTTACATTTAAATTTCAAATATCACTTCCACAAAACACTCTCACTAGAAAATTCAAAATTATACATACAACACACATCCCAATCTTACTCTTACACTCTATGCCAACTTACCCATTCTCAACATTTAAATTTCAAAATTTAAATTTGAAACATAGGCTCCTGTCTATCACATCACTATCACCTTACAATCCAATCTAATTCTAATTCACGTACAACTCACAAATCTCACATAACACAATTTAAATTTTAATTCAAATTCAAAATTTCCACCTCACAACATCTATCCTTTTTGACCAACCAAAACATATTCTCTTGGCATAATCTTTCTCTCTTAACCATGCCAACTCACCAACCTAACTATGGTTAGATTCTAACCATTCTAGTACACACACAACTCTCTCACAACATTTGAATTTAAATTTTAAATGCGTTCTCTTTCACATAATGACAACTCACCCTAACACTTGAATTTGAATTTTAAATTTCAAATCATAAGAGGCAAAACTTTTTTCCATCACATAAGGAATACCCAATGATATACCATTTGTCCAATGGTTCTTCTCTTTCTATTTGAAATTGGACAAACACCCCTAAAACTTATCTTACACACTTCATAAATGTTTTATCAAATGGCTATTTGAGTTGGTTGACCTTAAGTATTAGACTGATGGAAAGATCAAAGCATGAAGCACAATTGGCAGTTTAGCAAGAACGAGTATTTAAAACACTCAAACCTGAAAAAAGGCGCCCTGGTCGTGCGCTAGAACGTTGGTAGCGCGCCGGGCTCGAATTGGATTTTACTAATTTTGGTTTTTGGCCTATAGATACCCCTCCATGGATCTTGTATTCCTCACCTCTTGCCATTCATTCTTTCCTGATATTTCTCTTCTCCTATCTTATAAGTCTAACACCACTTGTGTTCTAATCTTCTTATTCTATCATTCTATTAAAGAGAACACATCTCTACAAGAGAGACACTTGTGTGTTAAAAGTAGAGGGTCTTCTTTCTTATAACCTTTCTACTATAATCGAGTCTCTAGGTTAGGTTAGGTTAGGTTAGGTTTTGATTTAAAACAATAAGACTTATCATTCAGTTTGGTTGTAAAAGAAGTCTTGTATCTTTGTGATCAAGCCTAGGTCGTGTGGTGATCTATTGGGGTTTGGTTTACTTCCAAGGGGGAAGTATTTATGGTCTGTATGGTTAAGTCGAATCACGGGTCTTTATGGGTGGTTTTCGAGGGCGGAATACCGTTGGGGAGTAGCTCTTCTTAGTGAGCGCCGAGCTTAGTGCATATCGGTGGAGCGAAGTTGTAAACGGTTTATAGTCCACCATAAGGATTATACTAGTGAATAGTATAGGTGTCGTGGATTCGCAATTGGATGTACGAATGTTATCCATCTACTTATTGGTTGTGTTGTTAAGTATTTTAATACAAATAAACTGTAAAAATGTTTATTTACATTTTACGATCTATCTTTGTTTTGTTAATGACAAAACATAAACTAGTCGAAAGTAGAAAATGAAATTCATTAGTTTTAAACCAATAGTTTATCTAACTCATCTATTCATCAAACCATCCTTCATATTATAGCACTCACACTCAAATAACATAAACACATTTTTAGAAAAATATACACTTTACATAAAAATGTATAAAAACCTTTAAATATATTTACATCATAGTTAACATATTTTTCTTACCAAATCTAAACATGATCTCACAAGATTACACATGATCTCTTAATATTTTGTAAATCATAATGCAGATTTAGTTATTGTACGCCGGTTCTGTTCGATGACTGGTCGGTTTTGTTCCTCAACAGAACCGGTGGAACCGAGCGGGGACCGCGGGGCGCAGCCACTTACCCATGATCTATTATCAGATTCTCGTAAACCAAAATTATACTCACAGTCCCATTACTCATCTCTCTATACTCACACCCCACCGCAATCAACCCCACCTATAGATCCCCCCCGGTTCAGTTCGATTGACTGGTACGGTAGAGAGTTTATGGAAATCTCACGCCACTTTGTTTCTTCTTAAAGATAATACTTGAAATGTGTGACTTATGTGCAAGGGTATTTCTTTATTGTAGTTAGATCAAATGGGGCATTACCTGTTTTGGTACCTCCAACACCACCACGACCGGAGATTGAGTTTTTACTTGAGGCGTCATGAACACGGAATGCCTCCGAGTGAGTCGGTGGTGAACGCGTGTCGGTTGGACTCAGTGCGTTGAACTGGTATTACTCGTTTGAGTAGTGATGATTTTAACCATTATATTTTTAATTGTTAATTTTTTTAAAAAAATCTTGCAAAGTTAGAATACATGGAGATTAATTGTAAAGAAATAAATGGTTTAGTACAGCTAAGTTGTGATGATTTTACCTATCATTATTTTTAATTGTTAAATTTGTTAAAGATTTGTTATAAAGTTAGAATGCACTGTATTTGTTTCCGTTTAAAAAAAAACGGTGACTAATTATTATGAAAAAAACGAACAAAAAGCAACGTTGGTGTAATGAAGAAAAACAAACAAACAGTGATTAATTATTATGGAAAAGGACAAAAAAAAGAACGATTGTGTAACGGGAAAAATAAGTGAGTAATTATTATGGGAAAAGACAAAAAAAGGAGACCTGAAGGACCAACGGTGTAAGTGAAAAAAGACAAAAAAATGCATCAATAAAAGTTTTAGTTTTGAATTTTGAGTTAGGGACCAACGGTGAAATAATAAAAAAATTTAAATTACTTAAATGCCCTTTGTTGAAAAGTCAAACTAAATGTGAAAAAGACAAAAAAAATCGCTTCAAGGACCAATGGTGTAATAGGAAAAAGACAAAAAAGACTGCAGTAAAAGTTATTGTTTTAAATATTGAGTCAGGGACCAATGGTGAAATAATGACAAAAATTTAAAATTACTAAACTGCCCATCGTTGAAAAGTCAAACTAACACCCGTTACGTATAACGGGGCTCGAGGGACCAAACGGGTAACAACAGTGACAAAAAAGGACTAACGACATCGACCCCCGTTATCTAAGGACTGAATCCGCAATCGGGCCTAACCATAGGGACGTACGGTGTAATTTACCCTAATTTTTTTATCTAATTGGTACTCCACTTGGATAACACCATCCGAGTGTTCTTCCATCTCCTTTCAAACACAACATGACACACTTAACCCATCATCCCACCAAATTTTGTAACTTTTTTGCTTTTTAGATTACATAGTACTTGATCCATACCTTGAATACCACTTGTAAATAATCCAAGGAAATCCCCACCACTGTCTCTTTATCATCACATATCCTTTTCACAATCAACAAAAAACCGATGGACCCTAATTTTGAAATTGTCAAATTCCTTGTCGTTTTTCAATTTCGGGGAAGCAAAAATGTATAATTTAATTTACTTCATGTTTATTTACCCCATTTGTCAATAGCATATTACTGTAATTATTTATGTATTTCATATTAAATTTCGACCTAAAAATTAAAATTAGGGTTTGTGATGCGTATTTTATTTTAAATATATTTTTACCAAGTTTTAAATTTATAAAACTCGATCTACCTGACAACGCACTAACGGGCAAAGAATCCGATCGTGGGTAGTATATAATGGTAAATCCGAGGTCGTCCAAAGAGCTAAGTTGTAATTAGTTTTAATTTGAAATGTCACGTTTTAAAAAAGAGTTTTTGGATTGATTTGAAATAAATAACAATAAAAGTAATTACTGGAAATTAAAAGAGTTGGAGATATCAAGAGAGAAAACGTGCTAACCTAGTTACTTCATTACTACTGTTATGAAAACGTTTTTCTGTGCAATGTTAAACTATGGTTTCATTAGTGGTTTCTAAGGTCGATAGACTTGAATAGGTATATTTAGTCTATCCTATACGTCCCGCAATTCCGACTCAGTCCAAATCGTATAGGAGGTAGGATATCCAGGTTGCAGTGATTAATCCCAACTATTTTCAAAACTTATCTAATAACCTAAACAGGTTATTAACCCCATTTGAAAGAGTTCTTGTGCTTTTTAAGTATATTGAGTGATAAGTGCGGAGATCGGTCTGTTTCTACACTAGGGATGGAGTCATAGATCCTCCCTAGTTACCGATGGATCCTATATTGACATGATAATCTAATAATGAGGCAAGCAAGGTCCAAACCACCCGTACTACCAAAAGCCAGGGTTACACGATAGTCAATGAATATCTAACGAAATCATAATTTAACAGGAAACAAACATCGTAACAATAGTAACTACATAACCAGGCCAGCACTTTAAGTGCTTAGCTGCTCATGGTAACGGAAACACAACAAGAAATAGAAGTAATCATAGATTGAAAGCTCATAATTTTTACAGTATTCATATTTGAACGATTAAATACAAAAGGTAAGTAAAGTGTGATCTCCCTTGGACTCCAGGTGGAATTCTTCGAAGGTTGGAAGCCTTTGACGCCTCTCCAATTGGATGTGGAGGAAGTGATATCGGAATAGCTTGAATGAGGCCTCTATTTATAAGTATCGAACCTGTTACGACGTAACTGATAAAATTGTTACGTCGTAACCTTCTTACACGACATTCCATAAATAAGAAATTGTTACGGCATAACCAGATATTGTGTTACGCCGCAACCTTTAAATAATTTCCATACGTAATAATTACTGAGATGTCTTGGTGCAATAATGGGCTACTAGCTTCATTTTTTTATTATTTTTTTTTATTTTGCACCATCTTTATATTTTTTTAGCACATGGGTGGCTTTTTGTTTCACCATCTTTTCTTCATTTTCTTCATGATAAATATGCAAATGCTACAGGAGTTTATATCTTTAACTAGCTTCATAGCCTGCCCGATGGGCGGGCTAGCTTCATTTTACTACATAGTAAATCTTACGTGTCTGTTTTGTGTATGTCTATGCAAAGTATAAAACAAATTAATAGTTACCAGATAATATAAAACAAAGTAATGAGTTTAAAAAGTATTATTTGGTATACAAAACCTTGATATAAAACAAATATTCTTGACATACAAAACATAGTAAAACATTCAAATACGAACTAATACTTCCTTGTAAACAACATTGGTTGTTAAATTTGAATAATTCCCACCATACGAAGTAATACTTCCTTGTAAACAACATCTGTATCTCTTTCGCATTGCCACATAATGTATTAACCTACACACATAAAAAGCAAGTACCTTAACAGGATTCTTTCTGCAAACTAACCACCATAAGAAATATTTATTATTTGGAGTGGCCACATCATGAATCAAACATAAAATCGTATCTTATTGACCTGTATCTTATTGAGAAAAGTTTTTATAAGAGGCCCATTTTAGAAAATGGGTACTTGCTCTATCATGTGTATCTATTTACTTTCGGGTTCATGTAGGTAAAAACATTGATTTTCAAAAATTGCTCTAGAAAATGATTGTTTTGAAATAGAAGTGAGAAAAGGATATTGTCATGGCGTTAATGAGACAGTTCAAGAGTAAAGACAGTACCAAATGCTATTTAAAAAGTAAATCAGGATTTAAAGAATAATCCCAAACACCCTTGAATTCAGCAAGTCTTATTAAGCTAATAAGAACAAAGGTTGTGACAATGTTGGGCCTTTTGGAAGAGCATTTAGGGTAAAACAATAAACTGAACTTCTAAACGTAAAAATCTAACACTCAAAATAGGTAAAACAACAAACTGTGTTTAAAGTCATAGAAAATATGTTTATAAAGAAGCAAATCTAATGAACTCCTCCCTACAGGTTTTCACAAGGGATTTCATTTGGACCGTTTTTAGTTCAAAAAAGATAGCTAATCTGCTAATTATAAGATTAAATCTCGGATCTTTTTAACTTACCACATTGGTACTTGAGGATGGTGTTGTCATCCATATATACTGCTTGCAAGTTTCTGTGATAAGGCTGGTTTGTAAATAGTTAATGTTCCCCATTATTGTTCATTGTGGTAGTCGTTGCCTACTTGTCACCAAACATGCTTGCTGCTGTGTTGTTTCTATTCCAATGCTAACTTTAAAATGTATGAAATATGACAACCTCGACATTAAACATTCCAATACAAACCTGTTGTTCAGTACTGCAAAGTTCACAAATAACCTAAAAAACAACTAAATCAACAATCAATAACTGCGTTACATCAAATTTTAAACAACGAACTAATCAATAACCTTATCATAAACATAATCGCTTGTGATTGCACCACACAGTGAGCAGGTTCAAGTAGTGGAGCACCACGGCCAAGACCAGCAAGTCGTGTTGGAGCTAGAGCTAGGAATGGTCTCAAGGTGGGGGAGTGTCATGTCTGGAATTAGGAATGGGGGTTTCTTTAGGTTTTGGATCATCTTTGGGGTCAGGCACGGGAGTTGGAGTGACAGGTTTTCCTGTAGATAAAATAACATGTCCCAGTTATGATTCTTTGTTCAATGGCTTATCATCATATTTCTGTTCACGTATTTCAGAGGAATCAACTACCGATTCAGAAAGTTTGTCATCAAAAGGTCGTCTTTCAACCTTAGGCTCATGACTAGCAGAAGTACTTCCTGATGATGGGTTAAAACTCTTTGGCACCACTTCTTCATTTTGTTCAACTTTCTGGTCATTTTGCGCATTAAGCAGATCATTTGTAGTACTCTTAATATCGTCATTTTGCTTCAAAGTGCCATCATCTTCATCATCTTTTCCATTCAAATCTTTATGGAGTTGACTTGAAACATCTCCGTTGACTGCATC
>BQNB010097751.1:0-25317 GCA_026074375.1 Tanacetum coccineum | reverse complement strand
TATTTAGTGCAATGATTACTTATCTCGAGGTGGCATATCATTCTTAAGACTTAGGCATTACTTCTCCCTAAGACCTAGACACATAGAATTCTGTCAAAATTAAACGCATCCGCATAAAGCATCCTTATTTGCTAATTATAATCTATTTTAGGGATTAAAGCAATGGTGGTCTTCTTAAACCTTGGCTCATAGAGACTTTACCCACTTACTGCTTAATGGCTCTTTATATACTAGTAGTCTACTATCCGAGTCCTTATCAATGGAATAAGAACATACTCGTTGATACCAAGGTCACCTTATGGCTCAACTAAGCTCACTAAACTAAAGGCAAGGATAGGTCAATATTTGTGATCCAATGATTCTAGATATATAAACTGCAATATGGAGAGCTATCCTGGACTCTTAGCCTACGCCCAAACAACACCGAAGTTGCAACGCATTAAATATGTAGGACTAGACCCAGTTGAATGATAGGTCGCATACTTAAGCACTTAAACAAATATAAATTGATAAACAAGCAATTCAGTAGATCTTCATAATAATGGCTAATACCCGAAGGTATTAGCCTTCAAACATCATAATTAATACAAAAGTAATGATTTAGCCAAGGTAAACTAACCGAGTTAACGAATGATACCAAAAACTGAACGATTACAAAAGTATAAGAGTTTACACGTTGTTTTCTATAGAATTAATCGCGTTGCTCGACCTCTTCTACTCTTTTTCTCCTCTGAAAATCGACTTTTATGGTTTAGGTATCGAGAATATGATTTTGCACACCTAAAACTCGTTTTTGAGTTTTCTATTTATAGGGTCTGGAATATGGTCGATATGGCGTATCCAAAGTCTTGGATACGGCGTATCGGGGGTTTCTTGGAGTAGGGACCACGTTTGATATCTTCTAGAATCTTCACATTCTATATCTTGAATACGGCATATTTCCTTCTTCTAGATACAGCGTATTGGATCTTGTTTCCTTTGTGGTCTTTGGTGAGTGTAATCACAGATACGCCGTATCTTCCTTGATGGATACGGCGTATTGGTTGTCAGAATAGTAGTCTTCAAATATCTTCGTTTAAGCTCCAGAATGCGTGCCTTTTAGTTAATCTTTACCAAGTACTCCATAATTACTGCAATTCTCAAATACAAACGATTAAGTAATAATTCTTTGCAATAATTATACAAAATAGGTTAATTACATAGGGTGAATGATGCTATAAAATAGACATTATTTGATGTCATCAGTCCAATTAACAGCACTTGGATATATGGTCTGACCTAATGTGGAAATTCAGGCAGCCTGATGCTGGCTGGGCTATTGCCGGTCCATATTTTTGTGCTTTTATGATGCGGGGCGATGTGCCTTTCTGGCCAGCTAATGGGGTAAAGTATCTTGTTCCTTAGACTGAAGTTGACCGGGTAAGTAATTCTAACATTTCTATTTTCATGCATGTACAATTGTTATTATTCTATCATAGGCTTGGCAAGGATACACATCTCCACCACTAGAGCTAAGGAGTAACAAGTTTATAAAGGTAAAATAGGTTTTTATTATAAGGCTTAGGGTTAATCATTCTACAATCTTTCACCAAAAGTACCACACCAACAAGGCAGCTGAAGCACACATACATGGCCGTAACGACGGAATAGACATGTGTGTTCGATCACATCCTCATTCGAGTTTAACCAAGGGTTAGGATGAAGAATGATATAGGGTAGGGATCTTCTAACTTTCACCAATAGTAATAAACCAACAAGGCAGCTGAGACATGCATACATGGCCGTAACGACAGAATAGACATGCATGCTCGATCACATCCTCATTCGCGTAAAACCCATGGTTAATGATTAGGAAAGGGAATTAAATTGTTGTTAAATAAAAATTACGAAACAAATAGACCAGATCCAAGATATAAGTTGCTAGACACTTTTTCCTGACCGTTACCATGATTAAGACACAACTATTTACAAACGTCTTGATCATAGATCAAAAACAACAACCTAAGTTGGCGTTCATGTAACGGTCAACTTCCCAGTCATCCCATACTTTACATACTTTTACAAGACAAGTGGCGATATCTACCACTTTATACAATACTCTACATCGTTGACTTATAAGACGTATCAACGAATAATCGATCCTTCATATAATTCCTTCGCTAATGCTTTTGCGAAACGATTATCTTTAAACATTCCTCCTCTTTTTTGTAGTGATTTTCTAATTTTTTTTTTGATTTTTTAACATATGCTATCTACTAAACTCAGTGTAATTTCACCATCTTCACGATTATAATAGCTTCGGATAATTTATTCGATAATTCTTCATTCTTTGGATGTACCAATAATTGTGTTGGTAGTAAAAATACATTTGTTTTGACTACTTTATACATTCTCATTTGCAATGTGCAAATTTCTTCCCAACCATACCAAAGATAGAAAATGATTGACACAAGACTCGGGAAATACATACTTTACACTTTAAGTAACTAGCAACTGGTAAATAGACTTTATCTAACAAGGTAGGCTAAGGTGTAACGAAACAAACAGTTGGTGTAATTCCTAAAGGATTGGCTCTATTGGTTTTTCTAGGGGTATCTTACTCTTAAGATGAGAGTAAACAAAGGGTTTATACGGGGATTTAACTAACCAGTGTAGTTAGTTAATAAACAACATATAAAGGCTTTTTAGGTGGTAATTTAACCAAATTAAAACAAGTTACACCACGTAAATCCTAGATACTTATTACTGTGGTCTCGAATAGATATACCAAGCCAAGTTCTAAAGTCTACAACATCACCGGCACACTCATATTTTTGTGGAATTTGGGTAAACATTTGGAAATGGATAAGGATAAATCCTCACAATATTTAATAAGGGTTATTGTGTGCGTTTATGTATCAAGTAATTTCACAAAAGTATGCTTGAATTTTTTTTAAAATTTGAGCATAATTTAAGCATTTTAGTATGAAAATAAGACAAGTATCATTCTAATTCCCATCCCTCTACTTGAATTATACAACGTCCTCGTTGTATAGATAAAACATTAAAAACGAGAATTTAAAAGAATTAGAATGAGAAACTCCCCTTGATATTTTGCTCGGTAGATTCTCCAAGTTGAGTTTATGAGCAAGGAGTGTTTGTACATGCTTCAGGAATACCAGCAGACTACAATCACCATAAGATTCCCCAGATGATTGATAACTATCGACCAACTTCCGAGTCGATTTTCTTTTCAATACAGCGAGGTCCTGTGCAAAATGTAGGAAAAACGATGCATTCCTATCTTGGTACCTACGATTAATTTAAATAAGCTAAACAAACTGCACATGAGACCAATACGCCGTTTGCATAAACTGGAATACGTCGTATCAAAAAACCTGTAAAAAGTATCTAAATACGGGTCAGTCTGTTGAATACGTCGTATCATGTGCATGAATATGCCGTATTGATAGAAGTAACAATAATGTTTAAAGTGCATAAAAAATAAAGGACTGATAACGTCCAGACATTTAATACGCCTATGGTATAAGCGATAACTGCCGTAATTGATGTCTAGGAACAATCAACATCTCAGATAAAAAATAACAATCTAGGTTGTCTCCCGGGAAGCACTTTTGTTTACAGTTAAGTTTTTAAGTTACACTTTTCTTCAGCTTTCACACACTTGAAATCATTTTCTCTTCTCAATTTTGCTCTTGATTTGGATAGTGTGCTTGGTAATATGTGCTTAATTACACATATTTTATACCCAATAAAACGAGCTTAAATGATTAAAAACAGACAAAAATTGCCAAAGATATGTTTGTTTTGCATTTGTGTTATGCAGGAAACGGATATTCACAAAAGGACGAAAAACAAAGCCAAAAACGACAAAACTGGGCACGGAATGGAAAAGTGTGAAAAGACAAAGCCAAATCGAAGCCAAAAAGTCAAACAGTCAAAGTCAAAGTCAAAGAGAAAGTCAACCCCGTGAAGCTGAATCAAGAAAATGTAACTTGAGGGACCAAAAGTGCCAAGTTTTTAAGTTATGTAGCATGGTGAGAGAAATAACAAGATACTGAATTTTTGGCATTCTAGTGAAATTTAACTTGAGGGGGGCAAAACTACCAAATCCACCTCAAGTATATTATTCAAAGGACCATGGTTGCAAACATCCAATACACGTTTAGGGACTAAACTGCCAAGTCTCTAAACTTGTACCACAAAAGGACCTTTATTGCAATACACTTATACAAGTTTGAGGGCCACATTTGCCAAATCCACAAACTTTTTCCTTGTCACCCCTAACCTTTTTATAACCCTTTTTCCTGCCATTTTTCCCCAACCCCATCACGGGTTTTCTCCCCCTCTTTTACCCTGCAACACCAAACAAAACCCCATGGACAATAATCCTTCTCCACCTCCACTAACACCCTTAACCAAGACAGATTGCCAACTTGGCGATTTCACAATTTTCGAGTATAATGAAGGGTGGTGATGATGATCCGAAGAAGCACAAGCAAATTCAATGGCCAGGATTAAGTCTTTTGTTTCACATCACACAACAAACCATTTAGTTTTTGTCTCACTACGAAAAAGCAACCGCTGCAAGACCAAAGAGAAGACCCAAAAAGACCAAGTTTAGCTATAAATAGGGTCATTGTAACTCCTTAGTATAGAGGGATCTTAAATAGGAATATTTTTTTTAGGCAGCTTAATTTTCCGAATAAGAGCATTATTGTAACTTTCTTTTAAAGACTTTATTAAATTTCAAGGATAAATGAAGTATTAGATTTTTGAAGTTCTAAATTATGATTTTTTTTTGTTTCTTCAAATTGTTTGTAAGCTCTTTTTAAGTTCTCATTAACTCATTTAAGCTGTTTTGCTTAAACCCTCTAAGTTCTCTCATAACTTAAAAGGGTTTGAGCCGTTTTCTAAAAATTCACTCCAAGAACAAAAAAATAAGCCACTGGAAGATAAGCCAGCAATGGATGGGCTTATGGGCTTATTCACTAGCTTATGTAGAGCTTTGTAGAGTAGCTCCACGAGCCCCTCATACCCTTGTTTATGCAAAGGGGTTTGTAAGTTTCAATTCTAAGCTCAAAAGGCTAAATTACTATTCAACTGCTTAATTTCAGCTTATTACGGTTTATTTTTGCTTATTCTGTCTCATATCAGCTTAATATGTCATAGACTTGCATTAGGAATCATTTTAATTAGCTCAATCTAAGTTTGAGTTAGTTCTCCCTAATTTCTAATTTATTCAGCTTATTAGCTTATCTTATTTTAAGTGCTTATTTTTCTACATTTTTCTGCTTATTAATCTTGTAATATAGTACACTTAATCTGTTTTATAAATTTCATAACTTAAACTAGACTTTTTAGTTTAAAATTTGAGTTTTCATTGTTTAAAGGGGTGTTTGGTTTAGCATAGAAAATGGGTCAAATGGGGTACAAAACACTAAATGGTCTTTGGGTCAGTCTCTAAATACATTTGTGAGTCAGTTTCAACAAAGTCTTTGTGAGTTTTAAATCATTTCATTGGTTTTTCTAGTTTTCTTAAAAGAGTGTAAACTGTGGTGACAAGAGGGTGGTCAAACAGCTTATTTTGAATAAGCTGTTAGTAGTCACCTCTTGAGTCTTAGTTTTTGTGCCTTTTCTATGTGTCCAAAGCAATAGTTTGAGTCATTAGGGTCTAGCTATTTTGTCTGTCAAAACAACCAAGACCAAGTTTCTAGTGTCATAAGTCCATTTTCCACTTAAACATGTCAGATTTTTAAAATAGTTTTTAGACTTCTAATTCTTATAGCATAAGCTCTGCATAAGCTGGGCTTAACCTGAATTGGATAAGCTTAAAATGGTACAAACCATTTTGAGATTTGGAATCTCAATTTCCCGCTTAAAAATAAGCTTAACACTAAATGGCAACCCTTTTTCTATGGCTATTTAAGCTAAAGAAGCTAAAGCTTTCTAACTTTATAGGAAGCCTGTACTCTTTAAAACAGCTCTCAAAAGCCCAAACCTTAAGACACCCTCTAGGTGGCTTAACTTTAAGCCAAAAGTAGGCTGTGACTGTTTTTCAAACAGTCTTAAGCTCAAAAGCTCAATTAGCTTATTTGACTTCTGGCATATTGTTGTGCCTTGTATTCTTATATTACATTAAGCTTATTAGTTATATATATAGCTTTTTGGAAAATTTAGCTTTATTATGATCTATTTAGAGCTATTTTCAAATCGGCCAAAAACGTGCCCTGGGATTTTCAACTTTCAGCCTTTAAACCATGTTATTAGCTTGTGAATTTTTGAGCACAAGCTCATTATGAGCTTGTCTCTGTCTGTTTTAGCTTATCTTTGAGCTTTGAGCTTATTTGATGGCTTAAACCAAGGGCTGCAAAGAGCCCTTTGGGTCTGCCACTCAGGGCTCCCCTGGTGCAAAGTGCCAAATTGACAGCTGCTATAAGCTATCCTCAAGCTTATCATCTACCTTGTTTTCAGCAATCTTAGATAGCTTATAGGGTGTGCTTAAAGCCCCTATAAGCTCAGCCATTGGGTCCCACTTTAAGGGCTTGAAAATAAGCCCTGAAAGTGCCCCAAGGGCCTGTTTGGCCTGCAGCCAAGCCTTGTAGGCTTAATTAGCTTATTGCAGCTTAATGCCCTGTCATTTTAGCTTATTTAGGTTTAGAATAGCTTATTAGGTTAGATTAGGTCTAATGTGCCTTAGTTTGTCCCTTTTAGTGCTTATTCTAGCTTATTTGTTGTTTATTTAAAATTTCTAAGTATAAAGCCATTTTTGGCTTAGGTGCTTATTTAGCTTTTTAGTCTGTTTTTATTTGCTTATTTTAGCTTAATAAATGCTTAATAGACTAGAGTAGATATAGGACTTAGCTTAATTCTCATTTTCATAGCTTATATTAGCTTAACTAAGCCAACAATATAGCTTGTTTTTGCTTTAAGTGAGCTTTAGCATTTTGCCAGCTTTTTGGCTTATTTCTGAGCTTATTATTAAGTTTCAATAAAAAGTTCAAGTTTTAAAAATGCTAATTTATATGTGCTTTAAAACTTTGTAAAAAAAATTTTTGAAAAAAAAAATAAAAGGGGAAAGTAGGAAGTCGGGGGTGAGCAAGACTCGAACCCCCGACCTCTACCACTCTCAACCCTCCACACTACACACTCTACCGCTGCGCCCTTGGGTCTTTTCTGTAAGACTCTTGGGCGCTTTGGTATTTAAGTGCGTTTTGGCTCTTTAAGCCAATAAGCTGTGACAGCTTATTTGACAGCTTATTTGATAAGCTGTGAGACCTAGCTCATTTTTCCTAGGACCCTTGTCACCTTAGCTATTGTATGTAAATTTTTCAGAATTTTTTATAAAGTTTTAATATTTTTTATAATTTATTTTCTTTTTAAACTTAAAAAAATCATAAAAAAATAAAATATTAATCAGAAAAATATAAATCTTTTTTCTAAAATTTTCTTTTTTCATATATTTTGTAGGAAAAATAAAAAAGTTTCTGTAGGATTAATTTTTCAAAAATTTACTTTTTAAAGAACGGGATTCGTTCCCGTTCTTGTCTCGACTCGTTTTTGGGTCAAACGACCCCCGTTTTTAGTCTAGTTTTTTTTAACTTCGTTATTTGTCATTTAGAATCTATTTTAGCTTTTAAATTTGTTTTAGGGTTTAATTTGCAAAATTTAAGTTTTTGACCCTCGTTTTTCGTGCCCGTTTTAGCGTGTTTAAGTTATAACTTTCGTTTTAGGTTTTATTTAAATCGTTTTTTCTATTTAAATTGTAGAAATAGAAAACCAAACATACCTATGTCATATTCATAACATCCAATCATCAATCGGCATCGATTTTCCACTCAAGTCTCGTTGGACATAACGACCGGGGAATCAATACTTCCGGCTACATATATATTTTATTTTGGTGAACTTTTGACCATTCCTTGTGTAAAGGTAATTGGTTGAGTGTTTGCTATATATTATATATATATATTATTGACGAATCAATTTTTGGCGCCGTTGCCGGGGTGGTGTTAAAAACGATTATCGTTAAGGTTGACAATTTGTGTTTGCATCTGTGAATATTTTCTTCAAAAGAATATAAAAAATACAAAAATATTTTTCATTTTCTTTTATTAGTATAATTATCATATAAAAACAAAAGAAAAAACCAAAATTATAAAAACATTGTCCCATAAAAAGAAATAAAATTCACATAATTGGTAAAAATACCAAAATTTAATATTCTCAATCGAGGTATTATCATAATAAATTCCGGTGAACACCAACATATAATACTTTCCATTGAAGTATTATCCATCAATAAGTTCCCGAACAAAAGATTTAAAAACTTGCCATTTGTGTCTCTTACGACGTACGCCTCACCTCGATTTGATTAAACAAACTATAAAGTTGGTATAAGGAGGGTTGTTCCAAGGAACTACGACCCGAAAGGAGAAATAAGCTTCGCGTTATTCCTACTCCTCCGCTCACCTGTGCGTTTATCTTTTTGAGAGCTACCGTGAAGTAAGTAGATTATTTGGTTGAAGTTGTCTTATCTCATTGTCCGTTAAAATACATTGTGAATAAATCATTTCAAAAAAAAATAAAAAAAATTTCATTTAGTGCATGCGCACCCGTTCTCAATCCCGTAGACGTCGACAACAGCAAGTCCGACAAACTTCTGTTGAATTATCCAATCTTGAGAAACCAAATAACAATCAAAATCCTCCCAATCCTCCCACAGTTACGATGGCAGATAATCGTACTATGGCGGAATTGCTCGAAGCACCCACCGAGGGTTACGAGGATGCGATTGTTGTTCCCGAAATCACCGCAAACAACTTTGAGATCAAGCATGGTCTACTTAACCTTGTTCAAAACAAGCAATTTTTTGGACATGATAAAAAAGACCCACATGCTCACATCCGATATTTCAACAAGATCACTTCTACGATGAAATTCCCGAACGTCCCAAGTACGTCGGTTAAGCTTATGCTTTTCCCATTTTCCCTCGAGGGAGCAGCCCGAATTTGGCTTGAAAAAGAACCCCCTCGATCGATTCAAACATGGGATGATCTTGTTTCGAAATTCATCAACAAATTCTTCCCTCCCTCTAAAACAACAAATCTTCGTAATGAAATCACAAGGTTTCAACAAAGATTTGATGAAACGTTTTACGAGGCATGGGACCGATTCAATGATCTTCTTAGGGCATGCCCTCATCATGGGTTTTCTGAATTGCATCAACTCGATACATTCTATACTGCCTTGAACTCGAATGATCAAGATTCATTGAATTCCGCCGCAGGTGGTAACTTTTTGGATAAAATGCCCCGAGAATGTCTAAAAATCATCGAGAGCAAATCCAAAGTTCGTAATTCACGAAGCAAACCCGTTGTTGCTAAAGTGAGTACAAGCACTTCCACCTCCAGAATCTCTCCCTATGTCTCCGAACTCAAGGATATGGTCAAAGCATTGCTCCTTGATAAGAAAAATCAATCCCAAGCTCCGGCTCACCAAACTCCCACTCCCGTAAAAGCAGTTGAGGAAAGTTGTGTGACTTGCGGTGGAGCTCATTCGTATCAAAGTTGTCCCGCCACCGATGGCAATGTTTATCATGACAATATTCAAGCTTATGTTTCTCAAGCCGCCGCCGCTAATTTCAATCAAGGAAATACCGGTGTTCGACCTCCAATGGTTGCAAACCAAATTTGACCTCCTGGTTTTCCTCCTATGCAAAACCCTCAAAACAACGAAAATCGGGGAATCAATTTCAATCAAAATCGGGGGAACAATTTTAACCAAAATCGGGGAAATAATTTCAGTCAAGGACCAATTTACCAACCCCAGGTTAATCAACCCCCAGCTTATCAAGCTCCCGTTTACCAAGCTCCTGCTCCTCAGACACAAGGTGTGTCTAAGACCGATTTTGATAGCTACGTAAAGACTAATGATGCGGTTATGAGGAATATGCAAAACCAAAATCAAGTTTTGCAAAACCAAGGTCAAAACCTGCAAGCTCAATTGAACAACTTGGCTACTTCGAATCAAAGGCTTGAAAGTATGCTAGGTAACTTTATCAAAATGAATACCGCCTCTACTTCGGGAACTCTCTTGGGTAACACCGTTACTAACCCGGAGGAGGATTTGAAAGGTATCACCACATGAAGTGGTGTTGCTTATCAAGGACCCACGATTCCTCCCGCCTCATCTTCTTCTTCGAAAGTAATGAATCGTGATACCGAGGTTACAAAGGACACGATGCTTCCTACTAATAACGAAAGCACCGAAGACGTCCAACCTTCGGTTGATCAAGTCCAATCTCAAAATCTAACTTCCGAGCCCGATGTTGCTCCCGTTAGTGCTCCGACACCTAACCAACGAACATCAATTCCATTTCCTTCAAGAAGAAATGATGAAAGGCGCTGTGAAAAAGCTAACGATCAAATTGAGAAATTCTACGAAATCTTTAGAGATTTGAGTTTCGAAATTAGCTTTATGGATGCCTTGACCCTTATGCCGAAATTTGCCTCGACTCTAAAAACTTTAATCGGAAACAAAGAAAAGTTAAGTGAAATGGCTAGAACTCCATTGAACGAGAATTGCTCAGCGGTCATCCTAAACAAGTTACCGAAAAAACTTGGAGACCCTGGCCGATTTCTTATTCCATGTGAATTTTTTGGGATTAATACATGCAACGCCTTGGCCGATCTCAGTGCGAGCATTAATCTTATGCCATATTTCATCTGGAAAGATCTCTCTCTTCTCAAACTAACCCCGACTTGCATGACGCTAGAGCTTGCTAACCGTTCAATCACTGAACCAATCGGTATCGCTAAAGACATCCGTTTAATGGTGGGAAAGTTCTAGTTTCCTGCAGATTTTGTGGTCGTAGATTTTGAACCAGACCCCCCGAGTACCTTTAATTCTCGGGAGAAGCTTCTTAAAGACCAGTCGTGCATTGATAGATGTTTACGAAGGTGAAATAACCCTTCGTGTTGGCAAAGAGGCCATCACATTCAATCTGGACCAAACTTCGAGATACACGGCTAATTACAATCATATGACGGCGAACCGAATCGACGTCGTTGAATTAGCATGTGAAGAATACTCTCAAGAAGTTCTCGGTTTCTCCGACGTTATTGCATATAACAATCCTTCTCCGTATTTCGATCCAATTGTTTCAAATTCTTCACCAACACTAACTCCTTTTGGGGATTGTGATTTTCTCCTCCTCGAAGAAGCAAATGCTTTTATAGCTGTCAATGACAAGCCAATTTCACGAGAAATTGATGCTACTTACTATGATCCGGAGGGTGACATTCTTATTCTGGAAGGACTTCTCAATAGTGAACCGTTACCTCCTCTTCTGAATCATAAAGAGTATTTGCCCGAAATCCAGAGAGAACTTAAAGTTGTTGAAGCTAAACCGTTAAATCATCAATTGATGAACCTCCCGAGGTTGAACTTAAGGACTTGCCACCTCATTTAAAATACGCATTTTTGGAAGGCGACGACAAGTTGCCCGTCATAATTGCCAAAGATTTGAAGGATGAGGAAATGGCAGCTCTTATCAAGGTTCTTAAGTCTCACAAGCGAGCCATCGCTTGGAAACTCTCCGATATTAAGGGTGTTGATCCAGAGTTTTGTACTCACAAAATCCTTATGGAAGAGGACTACGAACCAACAGTTCAGAGTCAAAGACGGGTAAACCCAAAAATCTACGACGTTATCAAAAAAGAGGTTGAAAAACTTCTTGACGCTGGACTAATTTATCCGATCTCTGACAGTTCATGGGTGAGCCTGGTACACTGTGTACCAAAGAAGGGTGGCATAACCGTCGTCAAGAATGATAATAATGAATTGATCCCAACCAGATTGGTCACAGGGTGGCGAGTATGCATTGACTACCGAAAGTTGAATGAAGCCACCCGAAAAGACCATTTCCCATTACCCTTCATGGATCAAATGCTCGAAAGACTCGCGGGAAACCAATACTATTGTTTCCTCGATGGCTTCTCGGGTTATTTTCAGATTCCGATAGACCCGAAGGATCAAGAGAAGACAACATTCACATGCCCATACGGAACGTTTGACTATCGTCACATGCCTTTTGGGCTATGCAATGCACCTGGAACGTTTCAACGATGTATGATGGCAATCTTCCATGACATGATCAAAAAAACAATGGAAGTGTTCATGGATGACTTCTCGGTCTTCGGGACTTCTCGTCTTCAAGATTTCTTCGCTAGCCTATGCCTATCCGCTTTGAAAATCTGTTAAAACTGTTTAAGACACCAATTGTCCTAATACTGTGAGAAAAGCCATATTTATGGTGAAGGAAGGCATTGTTACTTGGACTACAACAATTTCTAAGTCAGGAATTGAGGTCGATCGTGCTAAAATGAAGTTAAGCCAAGCTCCCACACCGACTACTGTTGAAAGGTGTCCGTAGCTTTCTGGCATGCCGGTTTTTAACCGACGTTTCATACAAACTTTTCAAAACTTGATGATTGCCGTACCAATGACCCAATTGCTTGAAAAAGAGACTCTATTTTTTTTCTCAGAAGATTGTAATCCGAAATCCTTTCTAATACACTTAAAAGGAAATTGACTCGACCGGCTCCCATTTGATTGCTCCCGACTGCACTCGCCCTTACGAACAATGTGTATCAAGCGAAACCCTTTTTCCTATCTTGGGCATCCTAAGGGCAAACGAAAGAACAGCCATTTCCAACCCATTCACTATGCCAGCAAAGACAATGTTTTCGAAGACTCAAAGCACACTACACTACGACCAAAAAAGAATTACTTGGTCGTAAGTGTACGCTTATGAGAAATTCAGTCTTATCTCGTTCTTTTATCCAAAAGCTTAGCTTATACTGATGCATTCTGCTATTAAGTAACCATATTGCTAAAAAGTGATCTAAGCAAGACTGATGCGGTGGATCCTTTTGCTCGCAAGAATTCGATCTGTCAGATCCAAGACAAAAAAGGAGCAAGACAAAATCTAGCCGCTACAAACCGACCATCTCTTCATCTGCAGTATCTTGATACAACCCTCCCAAAATGAGTTCGCGACAAGAAATCACGGGAAACATTTCCACTCGAACTCTTAGGATCGGGTTGCTCTTCGTGAGGATAGTACCCCATGGTTTGCCGTCTGTGCAAATTACCATGCGGAGCAATTTCAATGTCAAGGGAATGCGTCGACCATAAGAAAACAAATTTTTCTTCAAAGATGTAAAACATTATTCTATACGGGGACGACCCCTTCTATTCAAGATCTGTGCTAGACCAAGTAATTAGTGCTTGTTTTCGGGGCAAGAACTTTTACATTTTTAAAGCTGCCACATGTGGACCCACTGGCGGGGACACTACGGTGCCAATTACACAGCTAAAAAGGTCTTCAATTAGATTTTATTGGCCCATGAATCTACAAGATGCCCATAAGGACTTTGTCACGCCATGTGACTTTGGGCAACGTCAAGCAAATTTGCAACTAGATGAGATCTGCCACAAAACTCTATCCAAGTTTGCGCAATCTTGACAATTGGGGCAATTGAGTTTATGGGCCTTCCCGTCTTAAGAGGGAACAAATAAATACTACGAGGCAGTCGATTACTTTCAAAATGGTTGAAGCGAAAGCGCTCCCACACAATGATGCCGAGATGTTGCAATTTCTTATAACTCTCTTCTCCATATTTGCGGTGCCGTACCATTTTTGCAAGAACCCAATTTTCGAAGTCATGCTTTATTACGGAATCACCACATCTGAGCTCTCCACCAGCGTATCATCCAAAACAAGTGGACATTTAGGTATCCAATTGGGTTTGAAAAGGATACTTGAAAGGACGTGGCGAAAATCGTGCTCTTGGTCGATAAAAATAGATGACGCACTTGGGCTTTCCACACTAGCTTACAAAACTCCCATCGGGTACTCCATACAAGTATGTAAACGGAAAGGGTATGTCATCTTCCGATTGATGAGCTCGAGCATAAAGCTTACTGGGCCCTTAAGCATACAAACTTTGATATCAAAACCGCGGGTGATCACAGGAAAGTTTGTTTAAAGAGGAGGGTCAAGAAGCTTAAACAAAAAAAGAGGTCAAGAACTCATGAGCTTAAAAGGTTATACAAAGTTGGTCTTACAGCTAGGGTAGAATCCTATGGAGATGAAGAAAGTGTGGAAAACTAAAGAACCGTTAGATCGTTTAAGCTCGGGTTGTTTAGACCTTTATCTAAGATAATATCAATGTTCATAAGTTATAAAAACAAAGCGGAATACGAACAAAAATATTCAACAAGGTGTTCTTCATTAATAACCAAACGTTCTTCATAGCCCTAATTCTAGAAGATCAATTCTAGAATGGTTACTCTAACTAGTAATAGGAATCATAGATTCTTGAGGCTAAACTCTAGACGTCTACACTAATTATACAAACATGTACACACACACTCTTGTATCTAGTCGACTCTCATATGATGCTTTTCTGGATGCATAAAACCTATAACATGTATCTCTTTATATACTAGAGATAATAGGTTTTACAAAGAGATAAACATAAATCTTTTAAACATTTAACTTGATCTTTTGTTATCTTCTTTCTTTATAAGGAGATCTTTTGATATCTTTGACTAAATCTTCAATAGTTCTCTACCAGCTTGTAGAATTCTTGAATGACAATTTTAGTCCTTTTATTTCATTCTTGTTTTGTCTTATCAACTCAAATATAATTCCCAATAATCTTCCCCTAGTTGATAATGACAAAACCAAATAAGCACGAACTTCCCCTGAAGTTAATATACGAATGAATATTTCCCCTTAAGCTACCAAGGATCTACAAGTTGCAAATCATCAAATCTTCTTCCCTTTTTTGTCAATATTAAATAAGAGACTAAAGTATGCAACTTTGATCTTCACAACTACGAACCAATATTACACTTCTAATCCAGCCTTCAACAACTCAAATTACCCTCCATGAAGCGCCTTTAAGATAAATGAACTTGAGTAGTAGAAACTTAAACTAGCAGTAGTAACAAAGACTAGTAGTAGTAAAAACCTTCACCTCAATGTAGCAAATAAATGGTTAAACATTTTAACATTAAGCTTCCCCTTAACTTAAGATCTTCCCCTTAAGTTAAACTCTCCATATCATGCCACCACCACAGGATCTATAAGTTGCTCTTCATATAATCATCTTCCCCTTTTTGTCTTCATTCAATAGGGGACTGTTTGCTTTAACTTTAAACCGACATTTTCTAAAAAGAAGCTCTTTCGGAAACGAAAATATTCATCTTAGTTCAGCTTTATACTTGAGTCTCTAAAGCGAAATTTTCTCTATTACGGAAAATAAAAAATAATAATAAATAAAAAATAAATAAATAATAAATAATAAATAATAAATAAAAATAATAAATAAATAAATAAATAAATAAATAAAATATATATAAACTAGGGGCTGATAAAGGTTTACTGCATCTTGCCGGCTCACAACCGATGTTGCAGTCTTCAAAACAAGACCCATAGTGAGTTAATAAATCAGTAGGTGTTATAAAATAAAAGCCGTTGTCAGACTAAGTCACTACATCTTGTCGGAGGCGTGACCGATGTTGTAGTCATGTAAATGATGACGGCAGTATAGTATATAGCATCAAATGACTAATAAGGATAATTTAATGGTTAAGATTTCTTTTTTTGAACTCAAGTATAATTTTGAACTAAGAATAACTTGCTTTAAGACTTCAAAAGTGTTGGTTGCCGTCGGTAGATTGACTTGTGTTTTGTGCCCTGAAGTAGCACCCCAACCTTACCATTCCGCTGCGTTGTCCTGAATTTTGGGGGTGTTACATTACTTTCGCTGAAACACAACTAATGACAAATTCCATTATGTCATCTGGTAGACTTGACATAATGATGCTTTTAAGGCGGTAGTCTTGAACGACCACCCTCTTCTCATCTGGAGTGCATTGCGACTCAGGATTAGCATCACCTTCAACAATTTTTGGCTAAAATGGACCATCCTTAATACATTTTTTGTAATAGGGTTCCATTCTCGCTAAGTAGCAAAGCATTCGCTTTTTTCAGTTATTAAAATTTCCCAGCTCTAGTTTAGGAGCAATAGCAGCGTAGCTACCTCCCTTATTGTCAACTAGCTGGGGTACATCATTTACTGCAGCCATTTAAGGATCTAGATTTTAAAAACTTAAGTAAATTAGTGTTAAGTAAGTTTTACAAACCTTTGGCTCTGATACCACTTGTTGTTCCCACTTAGTTAGTGAACAATAACAACAAAGTTATCATTAACTAACTCATGGCTAGCAAATAAAGAAAATAGTTTGTTATTTGAAAAGATTTTTGTAAGTAAATATAGCTAGTAAGAGACACAAAAATAACTTTTCAACGTTTAACTCTATTTATTAAGAATTATACCCCATTGTATGCGGAACTACAATGGTGATTGAATGACAATTGTGTGTGTGTGATCTCCTCACTAATAACTCTGCATAAACCTAAAGTGTTATGCAAAGTTAACTACTATGCTAACCAACTGAGCTTGCTCAGGGACTTAGTAGATTTAGAGGAGTAGATGTGTGTTTATGAAATTTATGACTTTGAATGCACAAACTTAACATCTACTCCATTACAAGAGTTCTAGTTATACTACTGGTATGTGCTTAATTACACATACCTTTTTCCATTAAAAACGGACTTAAATGACCAAAAACAGACAAAAACTGCCAAATATATGTTTGTTTTGCATTTGTATTGTGCAGGAAATGGATATCACACAAAAGGACGAAAAACAAAGCCAAAAACGACAAAACTGAGCACGGAATGGAAAAGTGTGAAAAGACAAAGCAAAATCAAAGCCAAAGAGTCAATCAAGCTAAACAGTCAACCCCGACAGAGTCAAAGTCAACTCTGAGAAACTGAAGCAGAAAATACAACTTGAGGGGCCAAAATTGTCAATTCAAAAGTTGTATACCATGGTTATAAACTACAAGGGCTGGAATTGCAATTCAAGAGAAGTATAACTTAAGGGGGCTAAACTGCCAACCCCCTAAAGTTATAATACACAAGGACCACCTATGTAATTAACTTATATAGGTTAGAGGGCCAATCCTGCCAAGTTTTCAAACCTATTACCCCCACAAGGACTCAGTTTGCAACTACACAAAACACTCTCAAGGGCCATTTCTGGCAAGTCCCAAAACTTGTATACACCACAAGGACCATCATTGAAATAAAAACAAACAACATGAGGGGCCAATTCTGCCTTTTTCCCTAAAGTTCACCCTTGCACTTTTTTTTATATAACTCTCTTTCCCGCCATTTAAAACCCAGAACCAATCACGGGTTCTCTTCCCCGTTTTTACCCTGCAAACACAAAAAAAACCAATGGGTATAAACCCTTCTCCACCTCCACTAACACACTTAACAAAGACAGATTGCCAACTTGGCGATTTCACAATTTTCGAGTATAATGAAGGGTGGTGATGATGATCCGAAGAAGCACAAGCAGATTCAATGGCCAAGATTAAGTGTCTTTGTTTCATACACAAAAAACATATTTAGTTTTTGTCTTAAGAGGAAGCACAGCTCGCTAAGACAAAGCGCCTCTTAGGTGTCCTGACACCCCACCCCCCCCCCCCGCCCCCAAAATGACAAGTTTAGTATAAATAGGGTCATTGTAATCTTAGAAGGAATCTGAATTTTAGTTATTTTTTTAGTAGTTAATTGTAGTATATTTAGGCTTATTGTAACTTTCTTTTTAAAGATTGTATTACTTTTTAAGGTAAATGAAGTATTGGAGATTTCGAGTATGTAAGTTCTTAGTTTATGATTTCTTTTTGTTCTTCAATATTGTTTGGTAAGCTCTTTTAGTTCTTCCTTAACTTCATTTAAGCTGTTTATGTTAAACCCTCTATGTTTTCTCAGAAAATCATAATTAAAAAGGGTTTGAGCGTTTTTCTAAAAATTCACTCCAAGAACAAAAAAATAGCACTGGAGATAAGCAGCAATGGATGGGGTTATGGGCTTATCACTAGCTTATGTAGAAGCTTTGTAGAGTAGCTTCACGACGCCCTCCTTACCCTTGTTTATCGCAAAGGGGTTTGGTAAGTATTTAATGAGGCTCTCTAAATTACTATTCAACTGCTTAATTTTAGCTTATTACGGTTTATTTTTGCTTATTCTGTCTCATATCAGCTTAATATCGGTAATAGGCTTGCATTAGGAATCATTTTAATTAGCTCAATCCAAGTTTAAGTTGGCTTCATCCTAGTTTTAATTTATTCAGCTTATTAGCTTATTTTATTTTATGTGCGCTTTTTTTTCTAATTTTTCTGTTATTAATCTTGTAACTATAGTAACATTAATTGTTTTATAAATTTTCATAACTAATACTAGACTTTTTAGTTTAAAATTTGGTCTTTCCATTGTGTTAAAGGGAATGTTTGGTTTAGCATAGAAATGGGGTCAAATGGGGTAACAACACTAAATGGTCTTTGGTGTCAGGTCTCTATATACATTTGTGAGTCAGTTCAACAAAAAGTCTTTGTGAGTTTTAAATCATTTCATTGGTTTTTCTTAGTTTTCATTAAAGAGTGTAAAACCTGGTGAACAAGACGGATGGTCAAACAGTTATTTTGAATAAGCTGTTAGTGAGTCACCTCTTGAGTCTTAGTTTTTGTGTCTTTTCTATCTGTCCAAAGCAATAGTTTGAGTCATTAGGGTCTAGCTATTGTTGGTCTGTCAAACAACACGACCAAGTTTCTTAGTGTCATAGGTCCATTTTCCACTGTAAAAACATGGTCAGACTTTGTACAATAGTTTCTTAGATTCTATTTCTTGAGAATAAGCTCTGAAAGATGGGCTTAATCTGATTGGATAAGCTTAAAAGGGTTAACCAAACCATTGGAGATTGGAATCCAATTTAGCTAATAATAAGGCTTGAACAACAAATTCATAGGCTGTTTAGCTTTTTTCGTTCCCTGGCTGCAAAGCACCAATTTTCAGGAGTTTTTATAGCTTATTTTGGCACAGAAAATTAGGATTCTCTTTGCTTTTCTAGGTAGCCAGGAAGCTAACCTATAAGCCACTAAGAGCCTATTCCCTAAGAATCCCTGTAGATGGCTTAAATATAAGCCAAAAGAGGGTATGTTAGCTGTTTTGGCTGCAAATTGAGCCAATGGGCTTATTGGCTTAATTTGGCTTCTTTGTTTTTTTTTTCTATTAGTTTATTTTTATCCTCATTAGCTTATTAGTGATAGTTAAGTCCTCTTTCTAGCTTACTTGCATTTTTATGGCTTTTTAAGTCCAAATTTCAAAAAAATAAGCCATTTTTGTCCTTAGCTCTTTCTTTTAAGGTCTGTCAGTTTTAGGTGCTTATTTGAGGGCTTATTTATGTTTCAAAGCAATAAGTCTTTGGGGCTTATTGAAGCTTATTGACAAGTGTCCAAGGCTGTGGGCCCCACTTGTCCTCAAAAACAGCTTAAGGGGCTTAAATTTAAGCCCCAAAAGCTGTCCCAACTGTTGGCAAAACAGTTATAAGCCCTTTGGCTTATTTCATTTTTCTCTTGCTTATTTTTGACTTTAAGCTGATAATTTGTGCTTATTAGATTGGCCTTAAGCCATTTGTAGCTTATTTAGTTAGTTGTAGCTTATTTGAGTTTATTTAGTTAAAAATTCTAAGTCTTAGTGTACTTATAGCTTAATAAGCCATTTTACCACTTTTAAGCCCGTTTTCCAGCTTATTTATAAGCTTGTGTAAAAACTTGTAATTATAAAAAGTGCTTATTTATAAGCACTTTTCAAGTTTCTAAAAAAAAGGGGAAAGTAGGAAGTCGGGGGTGAGCAAGACTCGAACCCCCGACCTCTACCACTCTCAACCCTCTACACACAACACACTCTACCGCTGCGCCCTTGGGTCTTTTCTGTAAGACTCTTGGGCGCTTTGGTATTTAAGTGTGCTTTGGCACTTTAAGCCAATAAGCTGTTCGAGCTTATTTGGCAACTTATTTGATAAGCTGTGCGACTTAGCCTATTTTTCCTAGGACCCTTGTCACTTTAGCTATTTTATGTAAATTTTTCAGAATTTTTTATAAAGTTTTAATATTTTTTATATATTATTTTCTTTTTAAACTTAGAAAAATCATAAAAAATAAAATATTAATCAAAAAAATATAAACTTTTTTTAAAATTTTTCTTTTTTCATATACTTTGTAGGAAAAATATAAAAGTTTCTGTAAGGTTAATTTTTTAAAAATTTTATTTTTAAAGAACGGGTTTTGACCCCGTTCTTGTCTTGACTCGTTTTTGGGTCAAACGACCTCCGTTTTTAGTCTAGTTTTTTTTAAACTTCGTTATTTGTCATTTAGAATCTATTTTAGCTTTTAAATTAGTTCTAGGGTTTAATTTGCAAAATTTAGGTTTTTGACCCTCGTTTTTTGTGCCCGTTTTAGGATTTAAGTTATTTAGCTTTCGTTTTTAGGTTTTATTTAACCGTTTTTGCATATTTATCTTATAGAAATAGAAAACCAATCACACCTTTGTCATATTCAAACATCAATCATCAATCCGTCATTCGATTTTCCATTCAAGCCTCGTTGGGACAAAACGACCCGGGAACTCATACTTCCGGTTACATATATATTTTATTTAGTGAATTTTGACTTCTTGCCTTGGTCAAAGGCAATTGGTTGAGTGTTTGCTTTTATATTATATATATATATATATATATATATATATATATTATTGACCAATCAATACCCAACAAAGAGTGAACTTGATTTTTAAGATTTCTTCAATTAAATATAAAACTGTCTCACTGATATGGTTGTATGTTTCCCTAATGAATGTTTTTCCCGTCTGATTTTGAAGCATTGATATTAGGCTTGCTGATGCGGTCTTTTAATGCGGCCTGCTACTGATGCAACCTTCTAATACGGGTCACTGATGCGGCCTTCGAATATAGTTCGCTGATGCGTCCTAGCTATTGTGGTCTTGCTGATGTCTACTTGCTTATGCGGTCTTGTTGATGTGCCCCTCTTTCCATTATTTTATTTCATGGTAATTTCATTTATAACTTTATATTTTTTTTGCATTTTACTACTTTTTGAAATTTATATCTTTTTTTTTCATTTAGCATAACATGGGCCATATTATGCCTTGCCTACTCATGCCTTTTATGCTGCCCAGGTCCGATGATGGGCAATGGCAACAAGAATTGACGTTCAGACTCAAACTTTTAGAAGAGCCACATTTTGGGTAGATCTATGTTATATCTATTGTATAAATACTTTGCTTCCATGTTTGTTTACTTTCTTTAGTTTTTGTCAAAAATCAAACTTTATACGATTAGGTATTTTAAGTCATAATGTTTTATTGTGTTTTTATTTTAATGTTTGAATGATGTTTTAAAGCTATTGGACAGTAAAGCTTTTTCAGTTTAATCGTGTTTATGTTTGTAAATATTGTTATAAAACTGCCCATGTTGCTCTTGCTTTGCTAACTCTTTTAGATATAGTGTTAGTTTGTAGATTGGATGTTTGACATTAGGACACTTTGCGCTTAATGTAAACAAGTCGTTATATCAAGGTACAAACATACAACAATTCAATGATAAAAAATAAAATATAAAAAAAGAATCCGACACCACAAGAATTTTTGGTATATCCATTCAGTAATGTATAATATACATGTGATCATTATGATACCATGATTATGATTTTATCTCATTTCCTACATCTCTGATTTTGATTTTGTTGTGTTTCCTGTAGAAAAACTAACGTGAAGAAGCGTTTAGCCAACTTTGTGTCATTGGATGTATTGTCATTTGGTATTTGAAGCATCGGTTGCTTTAGATATATGTTAAGTAGCAACAATGTCAAGACACAAAAAAGGTAATTACTTATCAGTTGTATTAAGATACCTAAGGATTAACATCACTGTGTTTTTTATAGTCACTCGGTATTTAAAGCACATTGTAAAAAGAGCCGCATGTGCAACAATCATTTCTCAAACCATTTTATGTACTCTGTAAGTTGTACATTCTACAACAAACATTAGTGTTTAAAGAAGTCTTTCATAAAATATAAGTTTGCTCTTATTTTTTAGCTACTCCATGTTTATACAATCAAAATTATTTACTTTTTCTTTTTAGATATTTCGCAATGACATTTTACCTTTTCTTTTTTTTGTTTTTAATATTCAACATTTAATGTTATTTATATTATCCATTCTATTAATTCTACTACTAAATTTTGTATCTTCAAAAAAAATCTTGAAACTAGACGCCCATTGGGCGGGCCTTGAAGCTAGTAAGAGTGATATAGTAAACTTAATATAAATTCTTTATCTATTTTTAGAAGTTGACAGTTAATTTTGGACAACCCCAAAATAATGTAAACTAATATGGGACGGAGGGTTAACTAGTCCATATTATCACTGTACATACATTTGTTTTATTTTAGGATTATAACTTAGACTTAGCTAAGTTAATAACGTGTACCTCTCAGTACAATCTTCATTGACACTAAACTCCTACGTCACGAACTTTTAAAAGGTTATGGATGCAAACAAGGTAAAACGAGGTGTGCATTCAAAATAGACATAATAAATGCTTATGATACTATTAGTTGGGAATTTTTTGGAAGAAGCATTCGTTGGTTCCCTAAACAGTCTGTAGGAAGGGTGATGATTTATGTCAGAATTGTTGCATTTTCCATATCAGTTAATGGTGAGAGTTTTGGATACTTAAAAGGGGGAAGGGAAGACAAGGTAACCCAATTTCACATTATCTATTCACAGTAATCATAAAAGTGCTTCAATAAATTGTGCAAAGAAGATAACACAAAATGGCTAGTTCAAGTATCATCATGGATGTGAGGAACTAAAAATCACAAACCTTTGCTTTGCTGATGATCTTTTACTTCTATGCAATGGTGATACTAACTCTGTTAATGTGATCAAGCAAGCTTTGGAGGAGTTTTGTGAAGCCTCTAGTCACAAGCCTAATATGAGTAAAAGCATTCTATTTTGTAGCAATGTAGAGGATGATTATTAATTTGTAAAAGCCTCTGGTCAGCTTTTGCACAACAGTTTAGTGATTTCTTGGGTACGTGTTCGGATCACGGAAAAGTCATTGTGGTTCTTCAACTGGCAATGATGAAGATATGGGATGGTAATATCTAAAACCAAGCTACCATTGTTATTTAATTGATTTCCTATTAACTTTTTGTTATTATATTATAGGCAAGATGTGTGTGCAAAATGGATATAAATGGAACAAAGCTCTTCACGTTTGATTGTACCGTCTTAATTATGGATGAGTCCTTCATTGATGTTAAAGAGTATAGTAAAAGGTAATTTTTGGCAATGTTGTATACAAATTATGATAATGCCACAGCTGCGTTAAATAAACAAACATTAAACAATATTAATTTGTAGGGTCTTTGGAAACCAAGATGTTACAGAATCTGAGAATACTGCATCACGCATCTCCACAGCTTCCAAAAACTCTACTAAGGAAAGTTTTGTCTCTAAGATTCCTTCAAAGAATATCGCAGAATTCTTGGATGTGTCACATGTACCAAAGAACATATTGTCATTATTAAATTTTATGTGCGTATCTATCTATACTATATATATATATATATATATGTAATAAAATAAGGTTTTTTACAAGTTCTTAAAGCTACAAATTAAATACAGCATTAAAGTTTCTTATGTGGAATTTCATAAATATACTACCAATGTACAACCACTAAAGCATCTAAACCATAAAAAAATTGTTTATTGTTAATGGCAAAAAAATTAAATGAAATAGTATTTACATTGATACATAAAAGTCAAACAACTGTTACTTAATTAGTTCAAAAGAAAACATTAAAAAAAATCAAACCCATTCATTTAATCAAAAGGAAAAATTCAAGAAAGGAATTAGTCTGTTTGTTTGGAATGTCAACTGGCAATTATACGCGTATATTCCTTAATTAGTTCCACAATAATCACGGCTGAAAGATCAAACCCCGACCTTAAAGCATGGATTTACATTGTTTCATTATTGTAAGTAATTTTTTTTCTGTTGTTGATCTATTATAATGTTATGTAATATTACATTTGATTGGTTTTTCCATTCATTGGTGATTGTTAATTATATTATATCATGCATTAATCTTTAAACCCTAAAAACTAAAAATTGGGGAATTTTTTTTAAATCAAATTGAAAGTATAATACAACTGTAAAATTTAATTGATATAATTCAATAATTGCCTTTTTTATATTTAATTTAATCTAAAAAAAATATTTGATGTTCATCTATTGTATGCAGTAAATCAAATTCTTAAACCCTACATTTAATGTGTTTGCAATATTTTTAGGAACCTTTTTGCTATAAAGTGAATAGGCTTGATTGGTAGAAAATGTAAAGAACAATCATCCTCGATTCACCTTCAAATACCCAAAAAAAATATGGCTACATTCGTTTCAGGCTATATTAATGATCTTTCTGGGGTGAAAGATAACATAAAACTTCCAGTTTGAATTTTACGAACATGGATGCAGGACTCTTATGCAAAAAAGGTGTAAAGAACCTAAAATTGATTATTATAGATGAGCATGTAAGACAGAATTTGTTATTGTTAAATTAATGTTTTTATTTGTTACATGTTTATTTGTGATCTATGAAGTGCATAATTTGAATAATTGTTCTTATCCAGAATACCAAGATGCAAGCTTCTGTCAGGCCGGGTTTGGTCAATCAGTTTAAGAATCGGTTGGAAGAAGGGAAAGCTATTACATTACAGTGATACAGTTTGGGAGAAATACAGCCAAAATACCGAATGATCAATAAGGCTCTGTGCCTAAGTTTTCTGTCCAATACTGATGTGGAAATCTGTAATGATTTTACAGGATCGTTGTATGGGTTTGACTTTAGAAGCTACAGAAGTATAACTAACCTAAAGCAAGAAGAAGATAGTCAATTCGGTATGTATTGCTTCCATACTAAGATTTTAAATAAAATATACCCATTTTTAAATTGCTGAATGTAAAAAAGCATTTCTAAACATTAAATCCACAAATGTCATTGGTCATGTTGTGGCTTGTGAAGAGCTTGACAATTATGACAAAAATGGTAAAGCTGGAAAAAACCCCACTCGCTTTGGTGGATGTTGAGTAAGTGCCATACATTATTGCTTATTGTATAATAACCTAAATGCATTTGTATATATTATGGTAGTTAATATATGTGTTGCTTTTGTAGTGGCAACAAATTAAAATGCACTTTATGGTCAGCTTTTGCATAACAGTTTAGTGATTTCTTGGGTAC
>BQNB010097750.1:0-25317 GCA_026074375.1 Tanacetum coccineum | reverse complement strand
TATTTCATATCTTGTCATTACTTATTTTATTAGTTAAATTGTTCATATTGTGCACATTGTGAATTCACATAAAGTCGAATCTAAGTTTTTATAATCAAGCCAAACATAAAATTAAAAATCGGTAAACTATTCAACCCCCCTTCTAGTTTTGCACAACCTGTAAAAAGAGAATCATGCCAACTGGTCTCACAGAAGGGGAAAGGGGTCTCGAACAAACAAAAGAATGTTATCTTACTAGGGTAATTCCATTTTTCAAAACACTTAAAGAACATTTTGAGGGAATCTAAACGGCTCTCGTTAAAGAAGTCAAAGAAATGAAAGAAATTTTTGAACAAATGGAAGCTAAGGTTGAACAAAATGTTGTAGACAAGCAATGTGCGAACATTGAAAGGAAAAATCTTCTCATTGAAAATGAGAATCTGATTGCTGATTGTTTGTCTAATGAAATGTTGTATAGTGTCATGAATGATGTGAATACTGTATCTATATTTTCTGAATTGCATGATGCTTACACTGTAGAACAAGCACGTTGTCTAGAAATTGAAGTTGAGATTTCTAAATTAAAACATAAGATTCAAAAAGATGATCATAGTGAAATGATAAAACGTTTTTCCTACCTTGAGATAGATCACCTAAATTTGCAATTAAAGTATCAAAATCTTAAAGAACATTTTGGAAACAACAAATCACAACCATCTCAGGATACTCCTGAATTTGACACAGTATTTGAAATCAACAAAATGAAAGCTTCTCTTCATGGAAAGAGCAACACAATTAGAAAGTTGAAAGAGTAAATCTCTCAAATGAATGAGAGACGTAGTGAAGCAGATCGTATTATTGACTTTAAGGCCTTAGATTTCCAAAACATAGAATTAATAGAAAAAGTAACCGCTCTTCAAGAACAAAATGAGCTTTTTAGGGCAAAGAATCAAAAAGTTAAGCAGCAGTACAAAGAATTATATGATTCTATTAAGATAACACTTACTAAAACTATTGAAAAGACAACTTCTCTGTTAACTAAAAATGAGAAACTAAAGGCCTAACTAAAAGGAAAAATGCAATGCGTCACTATGCCTGCTGTAAAACCAAAAGTGCTTTCCCCTGGTATGTATGCAATCGATGTTGAACCAATCCCCCCTCACAATAGGAACAATAGGGAAGTTCATCTAGATTATCTCAAACATCTTAAGGAGAGTGTAGAAACACTTCGTTAGATTGTAGAAGAAGCTAGGATTGAAAAACCATTAGATAATGCCCTTGGAAATGTTGCTTTTACACTAAACGATCTCAATAATTGTTAGAGTATGTGATTGGCACTTGTCCGAAAGAATTCAATAAAAGAGATAACAAGGTTGCTACTACCCCTTTGACTAGGAAAAAGCAAGTGACTTTTAAGGAAACATGCGAAACTTCAAATGATAACAAACACAAAAATGTTAAGCCACAAAAAGAGAAAAAGACTAATGTACCTATGATTTCTTCTACAGGAGTAATCAGTTCCACTGAAGCTAGCGGGTCAAAGCCTAGGAGCAATACAAAGAACAATAGGATCTTGCCAGCTAAAAGTAACAACAAGAAGAAAGTAGAAGATCACCCTAGGAACAATAAGTCAAATTTGAAACAAAAGAATTATGTTGATTCTAGTATTAGCTCTAAGCGTACTGTAATTAATTTGAAAATTTTGTGTGCAAGACATGTAACAAATGCTTAATTTATGCTAATCATGATAAGTGTGTTGTGAAATATTTAACTTATGTAACTCCACCCCCCTTTGTTAAAGATGTTTTTAGCACAGTTAAGCAAGTTTGGAAAGAAACAGGGAAACTATTTGTTAATGTTGGTTATTAGTGGAAGCCCATTGGAAGGAAATTCACTTTAGGAGAACAGTGCCCTTTAACTAGGTTTACTAAATCTAAAGCAGTGCCTTTACAGCAACCTAAACACATTAGTGCTAGTGACATTATGATCACAGAGCAACTTGATAACACCTCTTAGAAACCATTAACTAGATACAAACGTAGAAACAAACAGGACAAGGCAATTTCCACTAGCATTCCCATTACAGCTGAGACAAAGACAATTGATGCTTCTATCAAATATACTGTTGTTTCTGCTAACCAATAAGACCCCAACAGAAATTGGGGATCCAACATACCAAACTCTCCATTTTTGTCTATTTTCAAATGCAGGTCGTACAAATCGTCCTTTGGTATTTGGACTCAGGCTGCTCAAAACATATAATGGGGAAATGCTCAGGGCTCAAGAATTTCGTAAAAAAGTTCATCAGGACAGTTAGATTCGGGAATGATCATTTTGGTGCTATTATGGGTTATGGAGACTATGTGATTGGTGACAGTGTAATCTCCAGGGTATATTATGTGGAAGGACTTGGTCACAATCTCTTTTCTGTAGGGCAATTTTGTGATTCAGATCTTGAAGTTGCATTCAGAAAACATTCACGTTATGTTAGAAATGAAAATGGTGTAGATTTACTTAAAGGTTCTCGTGGTTCAAATCTGTATACTATCTCTGTTGAAGACATGATGAAATCCTCTCCAATCTGTTTATTGTCCAAAGCCTCCAAGAACAAATCATGGTTGTGGCATCATCGATTAAACCATTTGAACTTCGGTACCATCAATGATCTTGCACGAAAAGATCTGGTAAAAGGTTTACCAAGGTTGAAGTTTGAGAAAGACCATCTTTGATCTGCTTGTCAACTAGGAAAGAGCAAGAAATATACCCACAAACCCAAATCTGAAAACACCATTATGGAAGTCTTACACACCCTTCATATGGATCTGTGTGGACCAATGAGAGTGCAGAGTATTAATGGAAAGAAATACATTTTGGTCATCATGGATGATTAATCAAGATTTACATAGGTTAAGTTTTTGAGATCAAAAGATGAAACTACAGATTTTGTCGTTAAATTTCTAAAGTAAATTCAAGTTGGTCTCAACAAAACTGTCTAATACATCCGAACAGATAATGGCACAAAATTTGTTAATCAAGTTCTAACTGAATTCTATGAAAGTGTCGGCATCTTTCACCAAAAATCTATTCCGAGAACTCCTCAGCAGAACGGCGTTGTCGAAAGACGGAATCGTACTCTTATGGAAGCTGCTCGGACAATGTTGATATTTTCAAAAGCTCTGATGTTTCTACAGGCAGAAGTTCTTGCTACTGCTTGCTACACCCAAAACAGATCCCTAATTCATACTCGTCATAACAAAACCCCATATGAGCTTGTGCATGATAAGAAACCTGATCTTAAATTTCTTTGAGTTTTTGGTGCTCTTTCTTACCTTACAAATGACAGCGAAGATCTTGGAAAATTGAAAGCAACAGTAGATATTGGGATTTCGTTGGTTATGCTCCCAATAGGAAGGGTTATAAAATCTACAACAAAAGAACCCGATGAATAATGGAAACAATTCATGTGCAATTCGATGAGCTGACTAAGCATATGGCTCCTGTGCACATCAGTACAGGACCCGAGCCTATTTTGTTGACGCCTAGACAAATCAGTTCAGGGCTCGTACCAAACCCTATCCCTACAGCTCCTTATGTACCACCAACTAATAAAGATCTAGATATTTGATTTCAACCGATGTTCGATGAATACTTAGAACCCTCTAGTGTTGAAAGACCGATACATCCTGCTCCTGCAGTTCCAGTTCTAGTTATTTCAGCCGGTACACCTTCTTTTACAACAATTGATCAAGATGCACTGTCAACAAGTCACTCACCGTCATCCTAAGAAGTACAACCTCCTATCTCACATCAAGGTGTTGTAGCGGGACCCACAATCAAAGACAATCCTTTTACTCAAACTGAAGACAATCCCTTTGTTAACGTGTTTGCTCTAGAACCTAGTTCTGAAGAGTCATCATCAAGGAATGTTAGTTCAGCTGAATCCACTCAAGTCATTCAACCATATAATCATCTTGGAAAATGGTCCAAGGATTACCCAATGGATAATGTAATCGGTAATCCTTCTCTTTCGGTATCCACTAAAAAACAGTTAGCTACCGATGCCTTGTGGTACTTATACAATTCTTTACTTTCAAAAGTCAAACACAAGAATGTCAAGACTGCCATGGATGAAGCTTGCTGGTTTGAAGCTATGCAAGAAGAAATTCAAGAATTTTATCGGCTTCATGTTTGGGAATTAGTTCCAAAACCAGACTATGTAATGATAATCGCTCTAAAGTAGATTTACAAAGTCAAGCTTGATGAGTATGGTGATGTTCTAAAGAAAAAGGCGCGGTTTGTAGCTAAGGGATATCATCTTGAGGAGGGTATTGCTTTTGAGGAATCATTTGCACCGGTTGCACGGATAGAGGCTATCAGAATTTTCATTGCAAATGCTGCCAGAAAAAACATGATCATCTACTAGATGGATGTCAAGACTGCATTCCTAAATGGCGAGCTGAAAGAAGAAGTCTACGTTAGTCAACCAGAGGGCTTTGTTGATCCATATCAGCCTACACACGTGTATCTTTTAAAGAAGGCTCTTTATGGTCAAAAGCAGGCTCCATGGGCGTGGTATAACACCTTGTCAAGGTTTCTTCTAGATAACAAGTTCTCCAAGGGTGTAGTGGATCCTACGTTATTCACTCGGAAAATAGGCAAACATATCCTTCTTGTTCAAATTTACGTAGATGATATTATATTTACGTTGACTGATCCTAAAGCTTGTGACTTATTTTTCAAAGAGATGAGTTTAAAATTTTAGATGTCAATGATGGGGAAAATGTTGTTTTTCTTAGGATTACAAGTTTCTCAAAGTCCCAGAGGCATCTTTATTAATCAATCAAAAATATGCTCTCGAAATTTTAACAAAATATGGAATGGATACGTCTGACCCTGTAGATACATCAATGGTGGATAGATCAAAACTAGATGAGGACCCCTTAGGGATTCCAGTTAACCAAACTCAGTTTTGAGGTATGGTCGGCTCATTAATGTACCTCACTGCCAGTAGGCCAGACATTGTATTCGTCGTGTGCATGTGTGCTAGGTATGAGGCTAAGCCTACCAAAAATCACCTTGAGGCAATTAAGCGGGTCTTTCGATACCTTCACGACACCATTAACTAGGGTCTTTGGTATTCGAAGGAGACCGCTATGGCACTAACGACCTATGGAGACGCTGACCATGCAGGTTTTCAAGATACAAGAAGAAGTACGCCGTGAAGTGCTTAGTTTCTTGGAGACAAATTAGTGAGCTGGTCATCAAAAAAGAAGAAAAGCACCGCTATCTCAACCACAAAGACTGAATACATTGCCATGTCTGGATGTTGTGCTCAGATACTTTATATGAGATCACAGCTAACGGACTACGGCTTTGCATTCAATAATATACCTCTGTATTGTGATAACAAAAGTGCTATCGCTCTCTACTGCAATAATGTCCAACACTCCCGGTCAAAGCACATCGACATACGTCACCATTTCATAAGAGAGCAAGTCGAGAATGGCGTGGTTGAACTTTACTTTATGACGACGGATTACCAACTGGCAGACATATTCACCAAGGCATTACCAAGAGAGCGGTTCGAATTTCGACTCTCGCGACTTGGAATGAAGAGTATGACTCCGGAAACCCTTAAATGTCTTTAAGAAGGGGAGGATGAGTAAAGGATGGTCTTCATGTATCTTATGTATATATATTAAAAAACAAAAAGAAAAATACAAAAATATAAAACCTACAAAAACCATAAAAATCAAAAAATAGAAAATACCAAAAATATTTTTTAAGATATGTCTTTTGAAAATCGATAATATTTACGGACGTAAATATGTGGTATGTGCTTAATTACACATACCTTTTGCCTATAAAAACGTGCCTAAAATGACCAAAATATACCAAAAATACATTGTATTTGTGTGTTTTGTGATTTATATTGTGCAGGTAACGGATATTCAGAAAAAAAAGACAAAAATGAAGCAAAACGGACAAAATCAAGCACGGAATGGAAAAGCGTAAAAAAGTCAAAGTCAAAGTCAACCCAAAAAGTCAACAAGTCAAAGACGAAGCCGAAACGAAGAAATCTTAAATGGACCAACCCGCACCCATTTAATGGGCCGGGTCAGTCCATTAAGCCCACAAACCCATTTATATTAAAGCTTACACTTCAAAAAAAAGTCCATAAACCATTTTTACATAAACCGGCCTAAACAGTTTTAACCTAAGCCCAATCAGACTTAACAGCCATTAGCCCAACTCCCTTTACCCCTTTTTGCATAGTTAGTCCTTAAGGACTAACAGTGTCAGTCCAAAAGGACTAACCATGAAACAACAACATATAACCTCAGGGGCCAAAGCTGCCAATTTTCAAACCAAAATTCATAACCCGCTTGTTACTGTATATCTTCCCCAAAATAGAAAACAATCATTTCCCGCCCTTTTTACTATTCCTATATCTTCTACCCCATACCCACGTGATTTACCCAGTTACCTCACACACCACAAACCTCCAAATCCACCTTGGAGATCCTCTACTCTCCCATTTGACAAAGGGCTAGGACAAAAATTGGATGGCTTAGATTGATTGGCTTGGTGAGCAAGATTAATGAAGGGCTTAGATGATGTTTTGAACTCCTCACACAACAAACACAACAAGCACAACCCAAAGGAGCAAGTTCAGCTATAAAAAGAAGAAGCACATGACAAAGACAATTATCTAGTGTAATTTAGAGTTTAGGAGTAGTGTAGTTTAGTTTTAAATGTACTTTTTAATGTCTTAATTTATGTTTTAAATTCTGTCTTTTACATTTATGCTCTTGTAATCTATTTTAAAGTTAATGAAATTTCAGTTTTAAAGTTTTTTTATAATTTTGTCTTTTAAGTTTATGCAATCAAGTTATTTTATGATAACAAGTCATTTCTATAAGCCTTTTAAGATTATATAATCTGTTTCTAACTTATTTAAAGCTTTTGCAAAAGTTTTTGAAAATAACTGTTTCATTACTCAAAAGAAATTATGATTTCAAGAAGCATGGAGCATGGTAAATCAAGGATGGCCATGGGTGTAGTGCTTATTGGATAATCTTTAGGAAGTTATTTGGGGTGTGTTAAGCTCTTGACAAAAGCTAAAGGACCCTTGTAAGTTTTTTTTAGTTTTGCTTATTTTTAAGCACTTGCTTATTTCTGCTTATTTCTGTGCTTATTATCCTCTTTAAATTCTTATTATGTCTACATATTTCTTATTTGATCTTAACTTATGCTTATCTTAATTTATTTTAGCCTAAAAATGTGTTTTCCATTTTTAAAAGGGTGTTTAGGTTAACTACTGTTTTTGTTCTAAAAAGTTTTGACCATTAAACCTTTTCAAGTCCAATTTCAATTCAATATTTATAAATGTTTAATCAAGTTTTTGTTGTTCTGATGCAAGT
Source organism: Tanacetum coccineum (assembly GCA_026074375.1). Lineage (NCBI taxonomy): Eukaryota > Viridiplantae > Streptophyta > Magnoliopsida > Asterales > Asteraceae > Tanacetum > Tanacetum coccineum. The sequence continues at coordinate 17,914 of BQNB010097750.1, read as the reverse complement.
TTTCAAAAGTTTTCATGATTTTCTAAGCATATGTTGAATCTGTGATGTTTTTATAGTTTGTGCATGCATAATCTTTGATATTAAGCTTTGGTAATGTTTAAGAGTTGATTTGAGTTCATTTTGATGTTCTTAGCATATGCAATATCTGGTCATTTAGGTTTTAGGACTGTTTTATGGATTTACCCAGTTTTACCCATTCTTAATAAATTGTTTTCAAAACAGCCTGAGTAGGCCTTTACCTTTCGCTTTTTAACTGCTTATATGAGTTTCAAACTCATTTTTCTTGGCTGATTCTTAAAATAGGTTGTATAAGCTTCAACTTTGCTTCTTGCCATTAAGCCATAATGTTCCTTTAAGTAGCTTAAATTTAAGCTTGAAGTTGATGGATTATACTGAACCATGGCCTGCCGGTTTTTTTTAGTTTTAGCTTAATTTTTTGATTCTTAGCTTATTTTTGTGTTTACTTGCTTATTTACGATAGCTTTAGGTTAGTTTTAGCTTATTTTTCCTTTAGGAAGCTTATTGAGCTTATTGGAATAAGCCAATCTCAAACAGTTAGTGTCTTTAGTGTTTCAAGCAAAATCCTAAGTTTTGTCATCTTTTTGCTTATTTTCTGGCTTATTTAGGGCTTTTCAAAAATAACTCCAAGTTTTAAAGTTGCTTATTTTTAAGTTATAAAACTTTTTCAAAAAAATGTTCAAAAAATAAAAACTTAAGAAAGGGGAAGTCTGGGGTCAGCTAGGCTCGAACCCCAGACCTCTACCCTTTCAACCAAGCATATTTAACACACACACTCTCAACCATCTGCACCAGTAGGGCAATCTGTCCTACTTCCATTTACTTTTAATTTATACCCTTTTTAGTCTTTTACCTTAAACAACATATTTAGCTTATTTCTGGCTAATTTCAATAAGCAGTTTTCACCAATTTATTTTTTCTAGATTAAGCACTACTCATAGGACTTTTCAAAAAAAATTCAGAATTTTCCCATTTACTTTAGTATTTTTAATTAATTTTTTTTATTAAAACTGTTTTTAATTTATATTAAATAAAATAAAAGTCAAAAAAATATAATTCTTTTTTTAAAAAATTTATTTTATCATTTAGGACTTAGGAAAATTAAACTTGCTTTTATAGGGTTAAATTTGTAGAATTTAGTTTTTTAAACGAACGAGTTTTGATCCCGTTATCGTTTTTCTTCGTTTTTTCACTTTAATTGCTTACGTTTTAGGGTTTCTTTTATTTGTTCTTATATTTCAGTCATTTATGGTTTATAAAAAGTTAAAAAATCAATTTAGGATTAAATTTTGATAATTTAGGTTTTAAGTCACGTTTTTTTTAGGGATCCCGTTATCGTTTTTTTCCACGTTTTAGCTTTAATTATTTTCGTTCTAGGTTTTCCTTTACTTGTTATTGGATTTTAATTGTAGAAATAGAAAACCAATTCAATTTGTGTTTATTCAAGCATAAATTCTCAAACGTAAGCTCGATTTTCAAATTCACGCCTCGTCGGGACACGACCCGGGAAGGTTTTTAGGGTTTTTGCTTTGGATAAAAGTAATAAATCTCTTAAAAGCCTTACGGAATACTTCTCTCTACTATTATTGATATTTCTCCTTATTATTATATATTTATATATTATATATATTTATAAATGTATTAAAAAGGTGAAGTCAATTTTTGGCGCCGCTACCGGGGAGGTCGTGAGACGATTATTGAGTTGAAGTTTATTGTGCCTTGAAGACCCTTCCTCGTGAAGTTATCATTTTCGTTTGTGAATATTTTCTTCGTATTATAAAAATAAAATAAATACCAACAATACTTTTCCTAAAGTATTGAAAGTACCAAAAAAATCGAAAAACAAAAAAAGATTTAAAACTTGCCTTTGTGTCACTTGTGAAGTACGACTCACCTTTAAGAGATTAACAAACTATAAGAGGGGTATAAGGAGGGTTGTTCCAAGGAATTACGACCCGAAAGGAGAAGGTTTTTAATAGCTTCGCGCTTTCCTGGTCCTCCGCTCATTTGTGCGTTTTTGTTTTAGAGAGCTACTGTGAAACAAGTTGATTATTGGTTTAAGTTATTCGATCTCAATTTGTCCTCTAATAAAAAATGTTGTTTAAAAAGCTTAAAAACCCAAAATAATCTTATTTTTCTTCTAAACCATTTGATTCTCTTCTTAACCCTTATTATCGTTTAATTCTTTATGTTGACATTTGTCCGATGCGTAGGGTGTGAAGAACCGTTATATGGTCACCCTTGTCGATGGTGTACTTGCGAACAATGTGGTAATGATCTTCGAGATGGATATTGCTTTCTATGCCATTCAAGGAACGAAGATTCTTTCACTTATGATTCGATTCTGAATTCTTTCGATAATCCTCCCTATTTTTTATACCCACCTCCACAACCCCAATTCGTACCATACACTTGTGAGTTATGTGGGAACGATGCCCATTATGGTTACGATTATCCACCTCAAGTCCCGTTTGTCTACAATCAGGACCCGTGTTTCAATCAAGACTTTGATTATTTTCCACAAACTTCACCGATTTTTCCACAACAATATCCTTGTTGTGAAGATTGTGGGGGTCCTCACGAGACTTTTCAATGTCAACCGATGAATTATTACGAACCTAATCCGTGTTATGATTCTAATTATTCTGGTTTTAACCAAATTAAACCCCCACAGTTTTCCGTCATTCATCAACCTCCTCAAAAAATGAGTATCCAAGATATGGAGGATCTGAAGCAGCAATATTTAGATGAAATGAAAACTTTAATTAATGGAAAGGATTATCGTAATGGGAAGATTGATATTGAGATTAAGATTAATGAGCTTAAGGAAAATTTCAATGGAATGAGTATTGAAATTAATAAAAAGAAACAGCTTCAACAACTGGAGCAGGTGGCTAATCTTAATACTTATCCTTCGTGACATTTCAATTCTTTTTGCTACGACGATGATGATGATGATGACGAGGAGTATACTATTGCAATCACACTCGATTTACAAACCGAGGAACCCGATAACTCTCTAAGTATGGGGGATGAGCTTCTTGACACTATTCCAAAAACAGAATTGGACGAATTAATAAAGTCTAGTGATGAGAACCTTGTCTCAATCCTATGTGAGTCCGAGGATTTTTCTAGTATCGAAAGTAAGTGTGATGTGCCCGATTGTGATGATTCTCAAACGACAAATTTTTCAACGTTTTCCAATCCTCTCTTCGACGATTCTACCTCTAGTGATGACGAGTCGAGTCATGAGGAGGTTATTCACGAAATAAGTTTTAAAACTTATTCAAACCCTCTTTTTGATCTTGACGAGGAAATCATTTCTAGTGAGTTTAATCCGATTCATAATGAAGACCTCGATTCTACTCTGAAAAATGATCGTTTTGATATCGAGTCTTATCTCCTTGAATCATTACTCAATCGTGATACTTTGATGGCTTCCTCTCCCAAGATTGATTCTCTCCTCGACGAGTTTGTCGGTGAACTCGTAACAATTCCTCCAAGAATTGTTAATAGAGAGCACGAGGAATATATTAGTCTTATAGAGAGGTTGCTATACTCATCTCCTCATCCGCCGGAAGATTTTTATGCTAATCCAAATACGATCATCGAGTCTCTTCCCACATTTCCTATCCCCGTTGAGGATAGTAACTCTCTTAGGGAAGAGATCGATATATTTCCCGGTCCAGATGACTTAATACCACCGGGTATTGAGATTGATAATTACGACTCGGAAGGAGACGATAATTCTACTTCCCTTCCCGAGTTTGAATCATTTCATGTTGATTATCCTGATTCGGGAGATTTAACCATTGATGTGGTGGAAGACATCCCCATTGATGTGCCTAATATTTTGCCCACCCATCCCACCCTTCATATGGATTTCGACTTCAATCCTTCTCATAATGATCTCGGATCCGATCTTGATGTTTCTTCTCCTTCCGGAGATAGAAACAAGATTTACGATCCGGGGATATGCATTGAAGTCGAATCCATGAGATTTCTTGCTACTCTTTCCCCCGTGATTGATACTCTACTTCCATTTTCATCCAAAAATAAAGACAAAGTTTTCAATTACGGTGTTCTTGCTTCAAAGGAGAAATCTCCTCCTTCTTCATCACATCGAGGCTTTAAAGCTTCTAAGCTTTTTCATCATAAAAGCCCGATGTTAATTCATGGAGAGAACAATCATAATTTGGGTATTCGTCATCTTCATTTTTATCCCCCTTGACAAAGCTCAAGTATGGGGGATTTGAGTCAAGCTAAGTGACTCTAAACAAGCGCTTCGTGGGTGGCAACCCATGCTTATCCTAATATAATTATAATAGTAGTAATGAATAAGTGTGTTGTGAGGAGGCTCGCCTCTTCCTTTCTCGTGTGTTTTGTGGTTTTTGTTGTATGTCCAAGATTGCCCTGGATTTTGAAGCCTCTCGTGCTCGTGGTTTTGTCCTTCGTTCACTCGAGCTTCAATCCTTTGCATAATTATGGGAATCCAATATCCAATCTTATCGACTAACGTTTATCTTTAAGCATACTTAATATACGGCTTAGGATTTACGTAGAGACCCTTCTTAAAACATTGAGGATAATGTTCAGTTCGAGTATGGGGGGATCTATCAATTTGATTGTGCCTGCAGCCGTTGTTTTCATGTAATCCCGTTTTTACCACCAAAATACCAAAAAAATGAAAATTTTCAAAAATAAAATAAGTGTTTTATCACAATGTTGACTTTCCTGCTGGGTAGAATAAGAATAAATTTTGACTCGATCGAGCGTGTTGAGCTCTAGCTTGCTCCTTAACTTTTAGACTAAGCTTTCGCGGATCTTTTTATTAAAGATTTTAAGTTTGCGAAGAACGAAAAATGATAGAGTTAAGTATGAGTTGGATGCTAAACAAGGATTATTTGGAAATCTTACAAGCTCATGTGTGTAATTTGTGGTTTTTTCCTCCCATAAGCTCCTAACCGGACTAATAATACGTGCTATTTTTGAAAATTATACTTAAATCAACAATTTTTGAATGTGAAATGTAGTCAATAACAATTTTGTCTTAGTTCAAATTTATACTTAAATTTTCTAAAAAGAAATTTTCTCTATATCGTGGTAATATAAAGTGTAAAAAAATAAAAATAAATAAAATAAAATAAAAATAAATGATGAAAAATGATGTAATAATAATAATAAAAACTGTGGGCTAATAAAAGTTTACTGCATCTTGCCGGCTCACAACCGATGTTGCAGAACACATCCACACCACTTACCGCTGTTGACCTTGGGTATTTTTCATATGACTCTTGCACAAATTAATTCTTTAGTTTCATTTTAGGCCCAATAAGCTTATAAGCGGTTCTCAACTTATAATGGATTATTTGGATAAGTGTGGATATCGGGCTTATATTCTAGGTTTTAAGTAGTGTAAGCTATTTTCTGTAATTTTTCTAGAATTTTTATAGTTCGTTTAGTATTTTTAAAACATTTATTTTCTATTAAAAATTAAAATCATAAAATTTAGATAAATTAATCAAAAAAAATATTAAAAACTTTTTAGAGTATTTTTTGGATCATAAAGTTTCATAGGAAAATAGTTTAGCTTTCGTAAGGGTATAATTGCTAAATTTAGTTTTTTAAAGACGGATTCGTTACTCGTTTTCGTGTTCTTCGTGTTGTACGCTCATGTTAACTCCGTTTCTTGTTATAGTTTTCTTTAAACTTACTTTTTTGTCAAATAGAGGTCCATTTAAAAAGAAAATTTTTATTGTTAGGTTTATTTTTAGCATTTTAGGGTTTTTGTACCTAAGGTTTAAGTGTACCGTTTGCGTTTTTTAGTTAAAATTTTGATTTCACGTTAGTAGGTCTTTCATACTTATTGTTTGATTTGTTAATTTTATCTTTTATAAGTAGTTAACAAATCAATACTTTGTTTCACATATCAAATCATTGTCAGAATAAAAACGTGGTTTCAAATTTCACACAAATCGTTTGGGGAATACGACCACGGGGAATTTCTACTTCCCGGTTTATCTTTTTCCTTATTATATTTCATTATATATATTTTGAAGGAATTCCTTTTCACCTTTATTCCTCAAGGGTAATTGGTAAATTCCATCATATTATCTAATTTTATATTTACGTATCAATACCCAACTCCACAACCCACAAAAACGTATTCGTGTGGAGTTTTGTTGGGAACGTTATGCTCATTTTTGGTTACGATTGTCAACTCTCAAGTTCTGTTTATCTTCAATCCAGAAACGTGTGTTACATCAAAGACTTTAATTTTCCACAAAATTTTCAAGTTTATCATTAACAATTTCCTTGTTGTGAAACTTGGCAGGGGGTCCTCACGAACTTTCAATGTCAAACCGGTTGACCAAAATTGTTTTATGATTATATTTCTCTCTGTTTGACAATTTTCAACCCACTGAGTTCCCGTCATTCATCAACCAATTCCGAGAAATAACCCCTCGGCCGGCTAACATTAATACTCAATCTACGCAGTATTGGCGTCATTCATTCAAACCTCATCATGCAACAAGTTTGGTATTTTTGCAAGATTAACAGATACCTAATTTAAACTCTATGCAAAACTTTCTTAGGAAAGATAACGTTTTTTTCGTTTTTTGACACGCAAGGTTGTATCATGCATGGGAGCAATTCTGAAATTGTGCATGCTTTTGAAGACAAGCCAATATCAACCAGAGGGTATTACTAGAGTCATTTCGTAAACTCATGATGATGTGTAAAATATTTAGAGGTTGGCAGAGTACATACATACTCGCAGTTGGTTTGTCCTACCATCTACTGTTGATGATCGATCGATGATGTTGACGAGGATTTACTATTGTAATCACACCCGATTACAATTTGGCCTCTCTTATAATGGAGGATAAGCATCTCGACACTATTCCAAAAATGAAATCGGACGAATTAATAAAGTCTAGTGTTGAGGAACTTGTCCATACCTCAAGTGAGTCTGATGGTATATCCGAATGTGAGTGTGATGTTCCCGATTGTGATGATTCTCAAACGACAAATTTTTCAACGTTTTCCAATCCTCTCTTGACGATTCGTCTCATTGTGATGAGAGTCAAGTCATGTAGGAGGTTATTCAGAAATAAGTTTTAAAATTATTCGAACCTCTTTTTGATCTTGACGATTGGACAATCATTTCTAAGTGAGTTTAATCGATTCATAATGAAGACCGCGATTATACTCCGAAAAAATTCTCCGTTTTGATACCAGAGATTTTCTTTTGAATCATTACTCAATGTGATACTTGATGGCTTCCTCTCTCAAGATTGATTCTATATCTCGGTGTGATCGCCGGTGAAATACTAACAATTCCTCCAAGATTTGTTAGAGAGCAAGAGGAGTATATGTTCAGTATTAGGTTGATATTCGTTAATTCATCTCCCGGCCACGGAAGCTTTTTTCAAAAAAAAAAGGCTTAAAAATTTTCTACAAATTTTTTATTTTTTTTTACGATAATACGTGCTTCATACACATTTCCTATCCACGTTGATGATATTGACTCTCTTAGGGAACAGAGATCGATATATTTTCCCGCTTTGGATGAATCTTACCACGGGTATTGAGAGTGATGAGTACAATATTCAGTAGGTGAAGATAAATTCTTTAAACTCCCTCCGAGTTCGAATCATATTTCTTGGGTTATTCATCCGATTCGGGAGATTCAATCATGGATGGGGTGGAAGAATTCCCCGTTGATGTGCCTATTATTTTGCCACTCCATCCCACACTTCCATAAGGATTTCAACTTCATTCCTTCTCATAATGATCTCGGATCCGATCTTGATGTTTCTTCTCCTTCCGGAGATAGAAACAAGATTTACGATCCGGGGATATGCATTGAAGTCGAATCCACAAGATTTCTTGCTACTTTTTCCCCCGTGATTGATACTTTACTTCCATTTTCATCCGAAAATGAAGACAAAGTTTTCAATCACGGTGTTCTTGCTTCAAAGGAGAAATCTCAAGCCTTCTTTCATCACACTTGGGGCTTTAAAAGCTTCCAAGCTTTTTTCTTCATAATAGCCCAAGTTGATTTTGGAAGGACATTCCTATCTTGGACTGTCTCGTTTTCCTATATTTTATCCTCTTGACAGCTCAAGTATGGGGAGCGGGATAGAGTCAGGCTCAAGACTGGTTAAAAAAAATAAGCACTTCTTTTTGTTATCCGGTGGTCAACATGCTTATCCTTATATATTTGTTGTAGATAATGTATAAATGTGTTGAGTGGAGGCTCGCTCTCTAATTTTCGGGTTTGTTTCGGTTTTTGTTGTTATGTCAGGATTGCCCCGGATTTTGAAGTCTCTCGTGCTTGTGGTTTTGTCCTTCGTTCACTAGAGCTTCACATCCCAGTCACCGATTGACATATGGAAATCTTAATATCCAAATTCTTATCATCTAACGTTTATCTTTGAGCACTACTTAATAAACGGCTTTAGTATATACGTAGAGACCCTTCTTAAAAACTTTGCAGGACAATGTGCAGTTCATTGTTACTGGGGGATCAATCGTTTTGATTGTATCTTGCACTAACAGCCGTTGTTTTTTCCGTATCCGTTTTTGTCCACAAAAATACCAAAAAATGAAAAAAAAAAATAAAATTTTTCAAAAAATAAAAATAAGTGTTTTGTCACAATTTTGAATTTCCTGATGGGATTGATAGAATAAATTTTTGAACTCGGATAGGAGCGTGTTGAGCTCTTGCTTGTTCCTTTAACTTTTAGACTAAGCATCTCGCGGATCTTTTATTAAAGATTTTAAATTTGCGTAGATAGAGAAATTGATAGAGTTAATTATGAGTTAGATGCTCTCTAAACAAGGATTTAGTTCGGAAATATTAGAGATCATAAGTGTGTAGTTTGTGCTTTTCTCTCCCTTTATTAAGCTTCTACGGATACATAACACGTGCTATCTTCGAAAATTTAATCTTAAATCAATTAATTTTTGAGTATAGTCGATATCAGTAATTTATACTTAAAAATTTTTCTAAAAGAAATTTTCTCTATATGTTGTATTTATATGTAAAAAATGCAAAATGAGGTAATAATAATATAAACTGTGTGGAATAATAATGTTTACTGCATTATCTGCCGGCTCACAACAATGTTGCAGTCTTTTAAATATTGGCGGCATATTAAGTATACGTGTACTGATAAAAGGTTTGAGGCATCTTTGCCGGCTTCACAAACGATGTTGCAGCCTTTAAAAGGTCAAGGATTTCCTTTGTTTAAGGAGGAATAATTTTTTAGTGTTATATATGTGTGATTTAATAATATAAGGAAATTCTCTCTTTCTAAATTTAAGTTTACTTTTGAATAAGGACTATTTTCGTTTTAAGTTATGATTTTTATGTTTTTACGGGAAATCCAAGGGTGTTGAACCGATGCGTCCTTGGAAGTCCCGTTACTAGTCTATCTGGGGTGGGGGTGTCATTAGTTTCGGTCACTTAGACGCTAGGTTGGGGATATGCCGAGGACGAAATTCGTTCATGAGGATCTAGCCTTCTAATCTCATATTTCTCGGGTGGATACGTGATAGCATAGAATTATTTTTTGTTAATAAGTGGATCCTTGGTTGGAAATTCGTATTAACGCACTCATTAACCATTTGTTTTTTTAATGTGAAAGGTGCGATTAGTGCTCAAGTGACAAGTTTTGTGCTTGTGTTGCTTGATTAGTGATTTCGTTTTAAGCTTGGTTTGAAATAAGTGAAAAGTCGGGGACGATGAATTTATCCTTTTTGGGGCATTTTAGGATTGAAATGTTTCTTGTTCTATGATCCCTAACGGTTATGAAAATAACGAAAATCAAACATGTTAGTTAGTTGCTTAAAAAGAAAAGTACAAAAAATAAGAAAAAGGAAAATACAAAAATATGTGTGGGAATAAGTGTATATATTTAGAAATGGTAAAAACGGGACTTTTCAAATCTATTGATTCTTTAATTCCCCTTGATGAACACTTAGCTACTTTTCTAGGTAATTAGTTGAGGGGGATTGAGATTCTTAGTTTTTTTAAGTGTTTACTTATGGCATTGTGTGAGGACACGACAATATCTTAGTATGGAGGATTTTGATATGTGCTTAATTACACATACCTTTTGCCTATAAAAACGTGCCTAAAATGACCAAAATATACCAAAAATACATTGTATTTGTGTGTTTTGTGATTTATATTGTGCAGGTAATGGATATTCAGAAAAAAAGACTAAAACGAAGCAAAACGGACAAAACCAAGCACGAAATGGAAAAACGTAAAAAAGTCAAAGTCAAAGTCAACCCAAAAAGTCAACAAGTAAAAGACGAATTTGCCATTTCCTAAAATTATTTTATCCTTAGAAATTCATTAATAAAAAAGTTAAAGTGTGTAGAAAGCCTAGGGACTAAAACTGCCTAATTCGAAACTAAGGAGTATAAAAGGCGGAGGTTTGTCACAACTGGTCAAACCTTTCAAATTTTGGTCAAACTATAAACACACACACACACACACACACACACACATACACACATACACTCGCAAACCTCTACTACGATCGCCACCATCCAATTCTTAACTTTCTGTGTTTCTCTTGCTAAGGTATCAATCAAACTTTGTTCCATATCATTGGATCTACCTGTAGATTAAAGAAATTGATACAAAACACACTAAATCTTTGTCAATATCTAGAAACGAGTCCTAAGGTTCTCGAAATTTAAAAAAGGTGTTTGGAATTGTCAATTGATTGGTGCGATAGGTGCAGATTAAGTTGTTAAACACTCGATCATGAATGCATTAGTGTAGATCAAATACATATGTATGCTATGATCAATTTTATATGCGTCTTTGATCGAATGTCTATAGAGTGTTTGGTGTTGTGTTCCTGTTGCTGGGATTTGATCCTTAGGGTGTAATGAAATAGATTTGATGTTTATTTGAGATCCTCATTCACTTGATTGCTTGAATTGACGATTTTCGTATATAGTTTCACTTTTGAAAGTCAAAAGTGACGTGTTGTTGTTGAAATCAGTATAAATGCGTTTAGTAGTAGTTTAGATATCTCTCCTAAGTATCTAAACTCTATTGCATGCCCCCCTTAGGTTTTTAAGGTTTTAGTGGCTTAAAATGGTAGCGTAAGGCTCAATTATGATGAAATGTGAAGGTTTAGGATGTTAAAATTGCTTGCTAGGAGTTTAAGAAGATCTAGAATGCCTTGGATTATGTTTTGATCTGTCCAAGTACTTGAAAATGATGTTTGAATTAGGTGTTTATCATAGCAGTTTGTTGTGAATGTACTAGTCTTGATAGCGGCTTGCCTATTGATACTCATGCTAGCGATTTGTCATGATCACTCTAGGTAGCAGTTTGCTTGTATCTCTAGGTAGCGGTTTGCTGTATATTTTAGTATTTTAATGAAGCAGGGAAACCACTGCATAGCAGCAGCTTGGTAATGATAACGCTCCAAATATACATAAAATATCCCTCAAAAATATGTGAAATATATATGTTAACGTATGAAATATTGCACGTTTGGTTGTTTGTTGGTACAATAATTGTTTTAGGACCAAGAATGACGAGAAGGACCAAAAGTGTCAAATAAATCCGTTAAAAGCACTAACGGTCGTTAAAGGAAGAATCTAGAAGAGAAATAAATGAAGAATTAATGAAAAATTGCAAAGTGTGGCGCACTTACACCAAGTACGACGTACTTCTTGGTGGGATAAATGCAATTTAATTACACACCAAGTATGGTGAACAATTATATTTGTGCGGCACACTTCTCCTGCAGTTACAAGGAAATGATTATGATTGATACAAATGAGAGACCTTCCATTTTCCCTTAACACCAACTGATACCCTAATCTGGTGCTATAAACAGAGCACGAATTTCAGTGTTTATTCATTCCATTTCTTACAACCATCTCTCAATAGTAATTAGAAGTTCTTAGGGAAGTTTTCTAGCAAGTTAGAAATTGTTCTTGGGAAACTTAAATTATTCACTGAATCTTCATAGTTTATAGGTTGTAATCATGCCGGAGGTACGAAATTCAGGCCGAAGGTGGTGGAGGAGTAGTCTTGCTAGTATAAATTACGGTAAACTAGTGTTTGGATCGAAGAAAGTTCTTGTAATAAACCATACCATTTGCTTGTGGAATAGATATAAACACGTTATTCCCTTTGGTTATCATGTTTTCTGAATCTATATTTATTTGGGCTATCATGAACGATGTTATGGACAAGTTTTAATATAATGCTTATGAATGTGATGATAATGAATTCGATGTTTAAATATCTGGTAACTTGTTAATGTTTGATTATTCATACTTGTTGGAGATAGGTTGAAAGATTCCATCAATATGTCTATATTTCACATTGTTTGTCTATGGAAATTCGATACTAGTTTTGTGAGAATTAACTAGTAAAATATTTATCAATCCGGAAATGAAGATGTTTAACACTTGATCATATGTCTAACGAACTTGATTAAGGGAAATTATCATTATCATATTCATACTTGAATCAATCTTAATGCATTTTATATATTGAAGATTAAAGTCCAAAAGGATTCTCTAATATATGAAATAGTTAATTGTATGAATGATTACCCATCTTTTCATGCTTTTACGCATAAATTCATGTTTGCTTGTTCATGATCATTGCTCTAAGTCCAAATAAATATTACTTTTAATCTTGAAATAGCTTGAAATCAATAGATTGTGACAGTCTATAAGATAAACCTTTTCGTAATACAATCTACCCTTTTAAGAATTACTAATCCCGTAGAATGACCTGGTCTTACCCTTAATCTATACTATAAATGGGGGTTTATACTTTACCCGTGTGTTAGTTGGAAACTGGATAAAACTAGAACTAAATTTAAAGCTTTTATAACACATCAAAGTTTTTGGCGCCGTTTTTAGGGATTGAAATCATTCTTGAATTAGTCATCATTGTGTTACAAACCAAATTTTCAAAAATCGTCGTACAATTTTCTGGCAAACTGGACCAATTTTCTACAGAAAGTGCGCCGCACATAACCATTGTGCGCCGGTTTTTTCGGCAATTACAGAAAGTACGCCGTACTTATACCAAGTACGCCGCACTTCCTGCACCTTTCACAAACAGAATCAGCTTTAAAAAAAAGAACATCAAAACCAAAACCCCATAAAATGTAATTTGACCATTTGAAAATGTGGAATTTATTCTTAATATTCGTAATCGTCAAAATCTTGTATATTCGTAATTTGTACATTAAAATGAGAAAAAATCAAAAAGACTACTTCATAGCTTATTTGTTTGAATTTTTGAATGCCTACATGTATTTCTTAATTGTTAAATGTTGCTTATTTAACTTTGACTGCCTACAAAATGGAAATAAAAATGAAAACTTTAAAAAACTTAAAAGTTATATCGATGTGCTTAAAAACCTGATATTTGCTATGTTTAACAAATATTTTAAAGATAAGAAATATAAAAATACTAATATAAAAAATTTTAAAATTTTGAAAACTGAAAGTTTTAAAAGTACGGCGCACTTACCCCTAAGTGTGCCATTTTTTTTTGAAAAATCACAAAAAAATTGGAAAAACTCAGAAAGTACGCCACACTTTCTCTAAAGTGCACCGCACTTCCCTTTCTAGAACCAAACAGAATGCTTGTTCCTTCGTTTTTATACGAAAATTGCTTAAATTAAAAATTGCTATCTGTTTGTTGATAATGTGTAAGTGTAAAAAGCTACTATTATCTATTTTAACTAACCCACTAATGGTTGTTCTAATGTTGTGCTATTTTATAAGAATTATGGACCCAACATCGAGTCTTGGAAGGGTTTGCCTAGGAGAGAACGTTTATGGATCATCAAGTGAAAAAATTGAGGGGCATTGAGATTGGGATGCTCCCGAGTACACAGACACAACTGGTAGTAAGGAAAAGAAGGTGACAAAAGCACTTAGTTTTTACAAAATGGAAACGGACGAAGTAAGTGAATGATATATTACACCATGCTTCGTGAATAGCTTAGAAGCATACGATGGTGAGATCAATTTGGCACTTGATGAAAACTTAATATCAAATGAATACGTAGTGAACCTATGTTTGGATTATGAGGTTAAGAAAGGAAACAAGGTAGTAAAAAAAGAGCTCATTGTTGCCTTGAAGGGAGAGCTTTACTTTGTCAAATTTATCATCAATCCAAAGGAAGATGATGTAGAGCCCGAAAGTTATTTTTGGAACATCGTTCATGAGGCTAGTTAATGGAATTGTTGACTTTGGTAGCGGGGTGATCACTGTTTATCCCGAACAGGACCCGTTCGAAGATGATTCTGAGAAAACAGAAAAGAGTATGGATGATTGGGATCAGTTACTTGATTTCAACTTTGATGATATACCACAATTGGATGGAGAAGAACTTCTGCCATTTGTATGTAAAATAGGGAAAAGTAGCCGCAATAAGCAGAGAGCGATGGAGAATCTTAACTTATTCTACCCAGATATCGGACCATATTCATCAATTGGGAGGCATTTGTCTTCAGAAGAGGCAGCGAAGGAAGCATTGGCACTTAGAATTAGCCAGAAGTTTGCTTTGTTATAAGAAGTTAGACCAGTACTTGAGACAATGGCTTATAATGACACTTACAAGAAAGTGCTCGATGTGATTTGGAAGGACAAAGTGGAATTGGATGGAATGATTGTAAAAGAAGAAGAGGAAGCAATAAATAAAGTCAAAGGTGAAGCGTTAAAAGTAAAAGACGACCCAGGAGCATTTATATTTCCTATCAGATTTGAGGGCAAGATCAATGAAAATGCATTGGCCGACACAGGGTCAGATATCAATACCATTCCTTATTAGATTTATGAGAAGTTAGGAAGAGAAGAGATAAAAAAGGTCGACAGAGGGATCACAATTATTAATCATACCCAGGCCGAACCTATGGGAATACTTATGAATGTTCTTTGTCAGGTGGGAGTCACCACCATAATTGCTAAATTTCTAATCTTAGATATACCAATTAACCGAGATGCACCGATAGTAGTTGGTCGGGGATTCCTATATACTATTGGTGGCATAGTTAATACCCCAGAAAGACTTTTCTCAACTTTTGATGAAATTTGTCATCAAACTTTCCGTGCCACAAGATCTGATGTTCTAAGAACCATAGAGAGCGATAGCGATAACGAAGAAGAGTATGAAATTAAGAGAAACAAGTTTGGAGCACCAAATTATGGTTTGAAACCAGCAGCATATCTTATTGTAACGATCCAGCTAACCGATCGTTAGCTCTACAAGCAGTCATTAACCCATTCTGAAAGATTAGTGTCTGGAAAAATGTCATTAGTTTCCTTGGTTCATTACCTGTAACATTGCAACACGTTGACTGGAAACCTGATTACAAGGGTTGTTATACTAACGAGGAGGATGCAAAAGGACAATGGCGTACTGAGATAAGGGTGCCTGACCCATATGGGAATATTTTTGTGCAGGGATTCACAACCAAGAAAACAAGTCAAAAATTGTCGAAATATCATAACTTGAGTGACATTATGTCACCCAACTGGTATATTAAGTGAAGTGTTGGACTGAGTGGGAATAATGGAGGAAATTCATTTACTCCTAATCTATTTTACTTTTCTTGTTGAGTAAAAAATCATTTGTATAAATCCATAAGGGATTACACTTGATGTACGGACATTAGTCCAATTAATGATAAATATTAATATTGAGTCAGTATGATGGATTGAAAATCTATGTTATAATTGTGTTTAAATTATGAAATGTGCAAGGTAAGTTTGTGGTATATATATATATATATAAAAGAAAAAATACATAAATTATAGTAAAAAGGCAAAGTACGCCGCAGTTTGTGGCAGTTTTCATATATAAAACTTACAAAACAAGATTTTGCACACTGTAAAACTCACACACTCACCCAAAACCGCCGCGGTTCTCACAAAAATAAGATTTTTTTTAAAGATCAATCCATCAAGTTCTTAATCATGCCAAGGGTATGTTAATATCATTCATATAATTTATTTCTTGTCAATTTATTCAATTTCTTGTTCATTAGGGTTATTTATAATTAGATTAGGGAAATTAAATCCATGTTTGATATGCACAATTAAACCATTGAATTATGATATTTATGAGTTATGTATCAAATGCATGTTGAAATATCGATTAATCTAAAAATATTGTTCATATTATGAATTTATCTTTAAAAATAAATTGTTAGAAAATCATATAAAAATCGAAATTATTTAACCAGTCCAGAAAGTACGCCCGTTTTTAGGATAAAACAGCCGCACTTTGCCAATTTCCCAGGAAGTACACCGCAGTTCTATGAAGTGCGCCGTACATTTTACAACAGAAAGTCACAGAATGTTTGCAAAACAATCTAAACCTTGACCACTTATACCAAATCAATTCTAACATAATTATACATTGTATTGTTGATTGTTTTTTATGTGTAGACTATGGGAGGAAACGATGATGAAGCCAGATCATCAAGATCCAAATGCTCTAGGAAATACGAAACGTGGAAGAGGTATTGCTTCCACAAGTTCATCATGAATTCTTACTATGGGAAGGTTGCAACAAAGACGCAAAGTCTAGGTATAACACCAAATTAGCAAACTTTCTTCCTAGACATGTTTACTCGCCGTGTGTCATGAATTGGGATGTACTAAATAGAATGGGGTGTGATGCGGAAATTAATGAAATGTTGAGGATTAAGTTGCGTGAAGCTGGATCTAATAAAGAAATATTAACTTATGTGGCGTGGATTAAAGCTTTTAACATCAATGAACCAATTTATTCAGAGCTTTGCCATGAGTTTTATTCAACCTATGAATTTGATGAAGTTTGTGCTAATGATGAATTGCAAACCAAGAAGATAATCAAGTTTAGACTTGGTGGCCGTGCTCATAGTTTAACTTTGTTGGAATTTGCTCGTAGATTAGGATTGTATCATGCTGAGGAGCTTGATGAGGAAGGATTTGATGTTTATTGTCAAGGAGGTTTGCGTAGTAATGATCACTTTAATGCTCAAGAGTATTGGTTAAGCATTAGTCGAGAGGAGAACTTGAGTTTATCTAGGAGTCATGTTTCTAATATCCGAAGCCTAGTTTTGAGGGTGATTCACAAGATGATCACTTATGGCTTATGTCAGAGGACTACTGGGTATGATAAAATTCAAAAGAATGATTTGTGGCTATTGAGTATGTTTGATGCTAGACACCAAAATGGGTACGCGAATGTGGCTTGGTTAATTACGAGGTGGATGAAGAGAAAAAGAGCCGGTACTCAAAAGGATAGTCAGATTTGTTGTGAACAGTTTATGAGGAAGATTGCTAGGAAGGCGAGGGTCTTGAGTGATGTGGTGCTAAGGAGTTTAAGTGCTCCGATTTATTGTAGAGATTTGGATATGACTACACTAAGAGAGTTGATCGACTCTGAGGGTAGACTAATTCCTGAGGATCCACAGCTGGGAGTACCGAGAGTTGCTATTCCTAGACCACCGAGAGCATTGATGCAGGACTTGTACGATAAGATGGGTAAAATAGAGATACGCCAGGGGGCGATTGAGAGGATGTCCTATAAGCAGTCGTATCATTGGGACAGGTATGCTGGAGTATTTGAGCACATGGCCGGGGTTTATAGTGTTAACCTGTAGGGAGCCTATAACCCACCTGGATATGCTCAGCCACAGTATGATCAGTATTATCAGCAGTACCCACCTCAGCCACCACAGTAGCCGCAACATGATGATGAGTAGTGTCAAGATGACACAAGTTGCTTGTGTGACCGCATGTTTTAGGTAACTGGTATGTGCTTAATTACACATACCTTTTACCTTTAAAAACGAGCTAAAATAACCAAAAACGGACTTAAAATGC
>BQNB010097749.1:12228-25317 GCA_026074375.1 Tanacetum coccineum | reverse complement strand
TTACCTTAGAGCTTGATTTCTTCACAAAAGCAAAAACCCTAATTTTTTCTCCTCTTTTCTCTTTGTTCGACCAGTTATACCAAGGAGGGAGGGTTTGGGATTTTATTTTGTATTTATAGGCCCCCAATTAATTATAGATAAGATCTAATTATTATTTGTTTCTTTTTAAAATTCCTTTATTCTTTCTTTTTACTCTAAAATTCGTTTTTTACTATTCATGTATAGAAAAATATTTTTTTATTTATTTATTAATTACTTAATTATTTGCTTTACCTTAAGTTTTTATAAAAACCTAAGCTTATTTGCGCATACCTTTTTGCGTAAACGCAATTTACTAGACTTTTAAAAAATAATTAACTTTTCATTTTTATTAAACCTAACATTCCAAAAATAGAAATTTCATTTCTTCCTTATTCTAACTACTAGAACCTAATCTCATCCTAATATTACTAACACATAAATACGTATACGTATAATTACTTACACAATTAACGCGAAACCGCTTCAATCACCAAAATCATTTCCTTGTCACTAAAAGTGAACGAAATGAACTCCACAAAATCCAACACAAATCCAATCCCAATGAGACGATCACGCTCAATGGATTGATTATCAAATCTCACATAACCCACAAAAACACATAAGACACGTATAAACACATATAACACATAACCCATACTTATAGAACAGATATTTAGGTCAACACTACGGTTTGACCAACCTGCTCAAGCCACGGTTGTCACAGTATATATAATAGATGGATATTACAGTGCATCTAATTTAATAGATGGATAAGTACATTGATAAAAATTGTGGGTTGTTAAAATCTCCCTCCCTTAAAAGAAATCTCGTCTTGAGATTTAGTTGGATGCCGGAGTGATGTTTGAAAACAGATGTGGATACTTGGCACGAATTTGATCTTCGCATTCCTATGTAAATTTTGGTCCTTTTTAGAGTTCCATCTTACTTTGATTATAGGAATACAACTTTGTTTCAGTTGCTTGACTTCTCGATCTATGATCTCCACTGGTTCTTCCACAAAGTTGAGTTTGTCATCAAGCCGAAGCTCTTTCATTGAAATGACAAGGGATTCGTCAGATAGGCATTTCTTTAGATTAGAAATGTGGAAAGTATTATGGACATTACTGAGCTCTTCAGGAAGCTCTAGTTTATATTCCACTGGACCGACTCTTTTTAGAATCTTAAATGGTCCAATGTACCGGGGATTAAGCTTTCCTCGTTTTCCGAATCGGATGACACCTTTACAATGCGATACTTTCAACATAACATTATCCCCAACTTGAAATTCCAAAGGCTTTCGCCTTACATTGGTGTAACTTCTTTGCCGATCTCTTGCAGCTTGTAAGTGTTGTCGAATTTGCATTATCTTTTCAGTAGTTTCATGGATTATTTCTGGTCCTGTGAGTTAAACATCTCCAACTTCGGCCCAGCAAATAGGTGATTTGCCCTTTCGACCATAAAGTGCTTCGAATGGTGCTGCCTTAATACTAGCATGGTAACTATTATTGTAAGAAAATTCTACTAGTGGTAAGTGTTTTTCCCATCCTTTTCAAATCCTATAACACAACACAGAAGCATGTCTTCAAGTGTTTGGATGGTCCTTTCACTTTGCCCATCAGTTTTGGGATGATATGCCGTACTCATGTCTAATTGAGTACCCAAAGCATTTTGTAATGATTTCCAGAATCTGGATGTGAAATGACTGTCACGATCTGAGATGATAGATATTGGCACGCCATGCCGGGAGACTATTTCTTTGATGTATAATCTTGTCCATACTATCTGTCTCGCAGGTAGGGATGAAGTGTGCTGATTTGGTAAGACGGTCGACAATGACCCATATGGTGTCATGTCCGCTTGATGTTTTGGGAAGTTTTGTGACGAAATCCATTGTTATTCTTTCCCACTTCCACATAAGAATCTCTAGTTGTACCAGTAAGCCGGATGGCTTCTGACATTCTGCCTTAACTCTAGAACATGTCAAACATTTGCCAACATATTCAGTGATGATTGCCTTCATGTTAGGCCACTAATAGAGTTTCTTTAGATCCTGATACATCTTGTCAGAACCTGGGTGAATGGAATACTTTGATTTATGAGATTCATGCATGATCAAGTCTCTCAGATTACCAAAGAGTGGTAACCAACTTCGATTCTTGATACAACGAGTTCCATCAGGATGTATTTCAAATGATTTGTCCATTCCTCGTAAGTTCTCAGCTTTGATATTTTCTTCTTTGAGTGCTTCATTTTGTGCTTGGAGAATTTGTGATGGTAATTTTGGATGAACGGTCATAACTAATGATCTAACTCGGAGTGGTTTGATTCGTTCCTTCCGGCTTAAGGCATCTGCTACAACATTTGCCTTTCCAGGATGGTAGCGAATTTCACAATCGTAATCTGCAAGCAATTCTAGCCAACGGCGTTGTCTCATGTTCAATTCTTTCTGATCAAGGATATGCTGAAGACTTTTATGATCAGTGAACATAGTACATTTGGTGCTATACGGATAGTGTCTCTAAATTTTAAGAGCGAACACTACTGCTCCTAATTCGAGATCATGAGTGGTATAGTTTTCTTCATTAGGCTTAAGTTGTCGGGATGCATATGCAATAACCTTCTCTCTTTGCATTAAAACCGCTCTCAGACCTTGATGGGATGCATCACAGTAAACAACAAAATCGTCGTTTCCTTCTGGTAATGCTAAGATTGGAGCTTCACATAACTTCTATTTTAGCAATTGGAAAGCCGACTTTTGATCTTCTCCCTAGATATACTTCTTGTTTTTCTAGGTTAACTCAGTCAAAGACTTTGCAATTTTTGAAAAATCTTTGATAAATCTCCGGTAATAGCCGGCAAGTCCTAAGAATTGACGTATTTCTGTGGGTGTAGTAGGAGATGCCCAATTCTTAACTGCTTTAATCTTGGCAGGGTCAACATGAAGTCCTTGACTATCAATTAAGTGTCCAAGAAATTGCACGATACGAATCTAGAAATCACATTTGGAGAACTTGGCATATAATTTTTCCTTTTTGAGTAATTCCAAGATTATTCTCAGATGATTTGCGTGCTCTTCTTTGTTACGAGAATAGATGAGAATATCATCGATGAACACTATTACAAATTTATTCAAGTATGGTTTACACACACGATTCATGAGATCCATGAATACAGCAGGTGCGTTAGTTAAACCAAATGGCATTACTTGAAATTCGTAGTGTCCGTATCTTGTTCTGAAAGCAGTCTTGGGAATATCTTCATCCCTTACTCTCAGTTGATGATAGCCTGATCTTAAGTCAATCTTCGAGTAGACACTCGAACCTTGAAGTTGGTAAAATAAGTCATCAATCCTGGGTAATGGGTAACGATTCTTTACGGAAAGTTTATTCAATTCCTGGTAATCGATACACATTCTAAAAGATCCATCTTTCTTTTTTTAATCGAATAAGATAGGAGCTCCAGGGTGGAGTACTTGGTTAGATAACTTGGTCTTGACAATTCTTGATTGTTGATTAGATAGTTCCTGCATTTCTGAAGGAGTAATCTATAGGGTGCGCGAGCTACAGGCGTTGCTCCTGGAATTAAATCAATTTGGAATTCTACTTGGCGAACGGGAGGGAGGCCGGTAGATCTTCAGGAAAAACTTCTGGGAATTCTCTAACTTCGGGAATATCTTCTAATCTCTTCTCGTCTGACTTCTTCTTCTCCATTACTTGGATCATGAAAACTTGACAACCTCAGGATATGTATCGTTCAGTTTTTATACAAGATATGAGATTTAGTCGGGTCTTACTTCGATCACCTCGAATGATCAAAGTTTCATCATCGATGGGAATGTGGACGATTTTCTCGTCACAGATGATCCTAGCATGATACTTGGATAACCAATCCATACCAATGACAACGTCAAAACTACCGAGTTTAATTGGCATGAGATCAATTTCGAAAGGTTGATTTAACAAAGTTAGGGTTGCACCCTTAATAACGGTATTTGTGCTTACTAGGTTTCCGTCAGCCATTTCGATATCATAGAAGGTATCTATTGTAATAGGTGGAATATTTAGCATAGAGGCAAGAGATATGGATACGAAGCTTTTATCGGCTCCAGAATCAAATAATACTCTAGCTAAATGCTGGTTTAGAAGAAACATACCCGTGACTACGTTTGGGTCTGTGTATGAGCTTTACTATCTCTTAGCATGTGGCTTCTTCCCTGGGCATTGATGTTGGTCTTTTGGCACTGATTTGTATAATCCCCTTTCTCTCCGCAGGCATGACAAATAACTGTCACTGGTAGCTGATTACTTCTAGTGGCTAGCCTCTTGTTTTGGCAGTTCTTGGTCAAATGGCCCACCTTGTTGCAAATATTGCACTTAACAGTACAAGGTCCTGTGTGATGTAGAGCACATCTTTTACACAATGGGAGGTTTCCTGCATACCTATTATTTTCAGCTGGAGTGACAGCATAAGCTCTGACAGCTTCTTGTCTTCTGTTTTGTTGTGGTTGGTGATTATTGTAGCGGTTGTTGGTGTTGGTGTTACGGTTGTTGTTGTTGTTGAAAGTTATTTTGTCATCCAAACTTTGTTTGTGTCCTGTTTTTAAACGTGATCACTTTGATGTTTGACTCCAGGAGTGTGTTTTGTTACTGGATCCATTTGCCTTTGGGCTATGTTTTTGTTTCCTCTAAAAGTTTGAGGTTTAGTGGCAGTAGCATTTCCTTCAATACTACTAGGTAACCCTCCAATGAAGGCTTCAGGAGTTTCTTGGTGTTCGGTACCATGTTCGGGCATAAGATTGCTAGTTCTTAGAATCTTCTAACGTAAGGTTTAAGATCATTTCCTTTGACAGTCAGATTGTATAAAAGTTAATCTCTTTCTTTTTTTACTCAGTTCCGAGGGACATACTTGTTTGTTAAGAGTTTTTCCAACTTAGTCCATGTGATTTGATTAGCTTGATCTACTCCCATAGGTTAGGAGTATGCATTCCACCAAGACAGGGCATCATTAGTAAGGGTACCAGTAGCAAACCTCACTTTATTTTCTTCATCACGTCTGCTACGAGAAAACATTGATTAGGTTCGTTCAAACCAGTGAATGAGGCCAGCTGCTCCTTCTGTACCATTAAAAGCTAGAAAGGTTGACAGCTTATGAATTCTTTGTAGTTTCCCGTTTTTGCTACAGGAGTTCCAGTAGGACTGGTGTTCCTGTTGGGATTACTAGTATTTTCCATTGTTACAGCTTGTGCTTCTAGAGCCGAGGTGACATTGTCAGCATCTGTTTTTGATGGAATTTTGAGTCATGGCCGGTGCTTCAGATGTTGACGTCCTTTTGGGAGGCATTCTATCAACATAAGATAACACGTAATAAGAATGATATCACAAGTCTTGAAATGCAATACTTTAAAATGTAATGCTTGAAGTGTAATGCTTAATGCTTAAAGAGTAATGCTTATTTTTCTTTAAAATGCTTAAAGTTCAAAAATAAGCATTGCTATAATGGTGATGAGGATGGAAAACTAATGATGTATTGAGATGACAGAGATGTTGTTGCTAAGCGAGAGTATAAGTCAGGTATTATGAAACAACAAGGTTATTTAAACGGGATTGCCATTGTAGTACATCATAACAACTTGTCTTTTTAATACATAGTTTAGATTTGACAAGTGTTTTTATTTAAGTCATCACAATACCGTGGCAGGTTCTAATAGAATAGTTGGTAACTAAGATCTAATCTAATAGTCCGATGGTCCTTCTTAGCTGATCTTGAGTTCATTAATGGTATTGAGAAGACTTTCCTTATCTTTTTTATGACGAATCTAGATATTGTTGATGATGTGTTCTAGATCAGTAATTCTAAAGCGAGCCACGAGAAATTTTGTGGTTATTTCCATCTGCTTCTTTTGATGTTTAGAAATTCTGTAGCACGAGTTCTTGGAGTTTTGCTTCTAGATTGTCGAAGTCTTGTTGGATAATCATCCCAACTTTTCCAAGTTCCTTCGATTGTGTCTTTTGTATTCAATACGATCCAGAGAAAGGTCATCTAGATGGATTCAAGATTTCCTCAATTTGCTTCCTCGTCGAGTTCCTGGACTTGTCTTATGAGAGCTTTCTCCTATCTCAAAGTCTTGAGGTAGGGCAAAAGTAGATGAGGATGAATAACCTCATTTCTTTAGTGGTAGTAGTCCTTTAGGAAGAAAGAATTCTTAAGGATTAAGCATTGATGATTGAGGTATGATAGTTGGAGGTGGGATAGGTGATTTTTTAGCATAAAATACTTGCATAACTTTCATGTAGGGATCATCATGAAAGAGCGAAAGAGTTGGTGAAGCTTATTGGACCTACGCCAAATGAGTTCGAAGAGCTAGAATACGTCTTTCCCGGTGAAGCTGGGACATAGTCCGAAGAAAGGGAATAAAGTCGAGAAAGTTGGAGTGAAAAGGCCATCCTCAATACCAGATGTAGATGGTTGGAGATGACATCATTCTGTTAACACCCGCGGTAAATAACATAAGTTATATTATATGTAGTTTAATAGTTATGTATCTTTACTTCTATTCCGAAAGATGTGGCTGCACGGAGGACTTTCTTTGGTTAGAAAAATAGTAGGTTTAGTTAGGTTTCAACCTTGATCTCTATAAACGTTGACTCTTGATACCATCTATAACACCCCCTTTTGTTACATATAGCAGCGGTAGCTAATCTGGGTATTATTTCAAAGTACAACCCCCCCCCCCCCCCCCCCCCCCCCCCCCCCCCCCCCCCCCACACCCCCCCCCCCCAGCCCCGCCCCCCCCCCCCCCCCCCCCCCCCCTGTCATATATCATAGAAAATGAGTCATAAAGAGACGTTTTGGAAAAAGTTATTATCATTCATTTATTCATCAGAGTTTTTACAAACAAAGAGGTCCCAAAAATCTACAGGAAATTAAAAGTTTGAATGATAATAGTTTAGCCATCTTCAAGTCCGTACCACTCCGTGCCATATGATGCTCAGTTACTTGAGCATAAACATGTAAAAAGTCAACACAATGTGAGTGAAATTCATAGGTTTGCTAATAAGTAGGTTTGATACAAGGTTCATCAGTGGTTACGTTGTTATACACCCATAGTTTGTAAAACAGTATTATTGCTCTAAGCTCATGACACCGAAGCCTTAGGTTATTCCAATAACCAAAGTACATTGCCCCAGACGGGTATCTTTTGTCAAACCACCCGCAATTTATTCAAATGAGATTGGTTACTGAAAGTATAGGTACACCAATAGGAAAGTCCAGTCCCAAATAGATCTATTCACAGCATTCACACTTACCCCAATGAGTAATTAACGATTCATGATAATGGGGTCTTAATGGTAAAAGTAGGGACTTAGGCAATAATGAATCAGAATAGCATACAGAAAAATACTTGCATTCATGATTTAAGCATGTATCCCCCTCACGGGTTTATGAAATATTAAAGAGATTTAAAAGTGAGGCTATAAACTAACCTTAACAGTATAGGGAAATCTGATTGATGACAATTGTATATGAAATGAAAGTAATGGCTTCGTCACACAACCTGGGTAATATGTCAAGTCTTAGTTTGATTGAATATGTTTTATGTCATAATGAAATATCATCTTTGATTGAATTTTATTATGGCAATATTGTATCATTGTTCGGGCCATCATAATGCAGAGGTCATGTAGTAAACGTTTGAGGAGCCAAGACACTTTAAATCGTAAATCCATAACTATTCCAAAAAAACATTTTACCCAAATGAAACCCCTCACATGAAGCTCCCTAGTAACGTGATACATTAAGATTTCAAGTTGCTTCAAAAGCTAGTTGATGATAAAATTACTGTTTAAGTATTTAACAACTTGATTTTTATAAAATCGATCGATGATTAATAACGATAAATGTATCGAGTTTTAATATAATCAAGTTTTATAATATTTTTTTATTTTATAAAAATTTTTATATTTTTTTTAAGAATGTCAAATTGCAAGAAATACCCTTGAATTATATTAATTACAAAACTAGTCCTTTTAATATATAAAGTATATAAAATAATCCCTCAACTTTGAGACTTGAAAAATTAACCCCTGGAGTTATAACTTTTATAAAATGATATTTTCAGCCCTTGTACTTGTTATTTTCCAAGATTTACAATATATACCCCTATGCATGAAAAACGTATCGTTTTTAGTCCAAAATCCATAATAATGATATTTTTTCAATATAGAAAGTAATTTGCAGGTTATAGCTTATTAAGATAAGCTAAAATAAGATGTTTTAATGGAATGAAAGCTTAAAATAACGATTTGTTAAGCTAGAAATCAAAACGGGTCGAATTAGGGTTTTAAAATGAAAATGCGTGGTTTTTAAGCTTCAAGCTTTTAAGACTTAATAAAACACTTATAGAAATGTTATATAAGCTTATAAAAGTAGCTTATAACAACAACTTATGATAATTGCTTATAGATTAAAAAAAACGTATTATTAGGGTTTCAAGGGTTCGATTTGGTTTAGAATTTTAAAATGTATGGGGTTTAAGCTAAAAGCTTTTAGTATGGATTAAAAACATGATCATTGAACATTTAAGAGTTCTAGAATAGAAATGAGTTTATAGAACAGATTATGAGCTTACGGCTTTGGAAATGGGTCGAAATGGTGGTTTAGCACTCGTACGCCTAGGATACGACTCGTGTGGCTTCAAGACTTGGTTTCTTTGCTTCTCTTATGAACTTGGGACTTCTGTTGACTTCCTTGATCAGCTTAGAACTCCATTTGAGAGATAGAAATGAGAATTTGAGGTGTGAGTTTGAAGTGAAGGGTGTGTCCCCTTTTATAGTACTCGAATGAAACTTGGAGCCCAAGTGGGATCTTGATTAGTGTCAAGGCTATGTTAGCTGATTCATGGGAGCTAGGAGGGTGAGTATTGAGACCTAGGACTAGGAGGAATGATGTGGAAGGGTGTTTGTGGTGATGGTTAGCCACGACATACAAGGAGATGACAAGGTGCTTATTTTTACTTGGTGGGCAAGTTCTAGTAAGCAAGTAAGTAGATCTGTAGTGCTTGTTAGATGAAGTTGGTGAGTCATAGTGGTGTGTGGTGCTTGGTTATGTTTAAAATGGGTTAAAATGTAGAAAATGGGTACGTCGGGTTCAAATGGTACGGGTTAGGGTTTTTGGCTTTGAATTCGTGTACAAATGGAATATTAAAGAGGTAAAATGAAATTTAATGTTGTATATTGAATGTTTATAACTTAGTTTGATTAGTGATTTAAGTTTAAAATGGGTAAAAAGGAATGAAATGGGTCACGGGTTTGGTTCAGGAATGGGTTAGGGTTTAGGGTTTATATTTCATGTACATAAGATTAGAAAGGAGGGAAATGTTGTTTAGAAGTTGAGCATTGCTTGCTTGTAACTTAAGTTGATTAGTTTGAACGAAATCTTTAAGAAAAATGGAGATAAAACGACTTATTTGGATTCGTGCTTAAAAAGATTGTACATTATGCTTTTAAAGACTTGTACTTTATTTTGGAGGGAAAATGTATTCACATGAGATGCTATGATACTTGTATATGTGTCTTAGTTTCTTGTACATTCGCTTTAGATGTTTACATTACATAAAATTAGGATTTAGGCATAAGTGTATCGGTTTATTTTATATATAATATTGTCATTAAAACTTCGTTAAATGAATATCGTACATGTTATAAATGATATTAGAGTGTAGACTTGACATGTTATGATGTTTGCTTGACATATACATAGATAGAATAGTCATAGGTAGGTTGTGTGAGCCGATTAACTTTAGTTTGCTATGTAAACAATGTTACATAGTTGAATGTAGTAAAGCAAAAAATTTCCCTGTAAAAGGTTGTTTGTATTAATAGAATGATAGTACATTGCATCTAATTTAATAGATAGATAATTACATTGATGAAAATTGCGGGTTGTTATATGTCCCCTCCAAAGTAGTGCTTAAGTCTATGACCGTTCACCTTAAAGTTTGTCCGTCGGTTTGAGATAACTCGACGGCACCATAAGGGAAAGCTTGAGCAACGGTGAATGGTCTGGTCCAACGGGTTTTAAGCTTGCCCGAGAAAATCTTTAATCGAGAATTAAAGAGAAGAACTCGATCAACAACATTGAAAACGCGGTTCTTAATCTTAGAGTCATGAATCTTCTTCATTTTCTCTTTGTAGATTAAAGAGTTCTCATAAGCCATTGATACTGGTAGTTCATTTAATTCTTCTTTTTGAACTTTTTTTTTTTTTTTTTTTATTTTTTTTTTTTTTTTTTTTTTTTTGTTTTATTTTTTTGGTGATCACCCGCGGTCTTAAGGTCAAAATTACAATGTTTCAAGGCCCAACATGGCGTGTGTTAAGCGTCGATAGGAAGATGACTAGCCTTTCTGTAACTAGGCTTATAAGATGTTGCACCGTTGGGTGTTTTGGAATGCGGTAGGAAGGCCTCATACTGTATCACTCTATACTTATCGGTCCTTGAAGCACGCTTTTCACTACGTATCTTTCTAAAATACGTGTCAAACCAAGATTTGAAACCTCTTCTTGACACTCGTTTTTGGATGATACGCGCGGTGAAAGATGGTGGTAACTCCATACTTAAGATGACACTTCGCGAATTCAGTCATTGCATAAGTGAGTACCGCAAATCAGTAATTATAGCACGAGGAGTTCCAAAACGGGCAAAGAGATCAAGAATTTAACAACACTCGAGAATCATTAGTGGGGAGCGCTTTTGCTTCAACCATTTAGGTCAAATTGTTCGACGGGCTATGAGAATGTATTTGTTCCTCGGCGAAGACGGAATGGTCCCTTAAATCGATGCCCATTCGTCCAAGATCTGCATACTTAATTTTCATTTTAAGCATTTCATCTTTGTTACGTGATTTTGCCTTGACGTTGATAAGTGTCACACTGTTGTGACCAAGTCATGGGCATCTCGGTAAATAGTCGGCCAATAGAAACCAGAATCAAAGACTTTCTTAGCGGTGTAGTTCGCACCATGATGTCCCCCGGTGGGTCTATTTATGCTATGCCGTGAGGATTATCAACGAGACTTTGTGGCCGTGAAACATCGTCTAATCAATTTGATTCGCACAAACCTATAACAAGTAGGGGTCGTACCTAAAAATATTGCCTTAAAATACCTTAAATAATTTTTGTTTTGTTGGACGACATCCCCCCCCCGCTTTACACAAAATTCCCGCAGGGTAATTTTCAATGTCGGCAAACCATGAGGTACTAGAATCTCCACGAAAAGATATCATTCTAAAGGTCTCAAGAGGAAATGTTTCATTAATTTCCTTTTTCTCAAGATTACCTTGATGAGGGTTCTCTAATCTAGACAAATGGTCGGCCGCGAGATTCTCCGCCCCTTTTTTATCATGAATAATGACATCGAATTCTTGGAGTAGGAGAATCCACCAGAGCAATCTTGGCCTAGCATCTTGCTTAGCAAAAAAATACTTTAGAGCCGAATGGTCCGTATACACTATGGTTTTTGATAAGACTAAGTAAGGCCGGAATTTCTCGAAAGCATACACTACGGATAATAATTCTTTTTCCGTCGTAGTGTAATGTGTTTGAGCATCCGTCATGGTCTTACTTTCTAGTGTGTAGGCTGAAAATGTTTGGTCTTACGTTGCCCCAAGACTGCACCTACCGCATAATCACTAGCGTCGCACATAATTTCAAATGGTAGGTCCTAATCGGGGGCAACTAAAATCGGGGCTTCGGTTAACTTTTTCTTAAGTATATTAAATGCTTCAATCACATTCTTTTCGAAAAAACAATCGAGGTTTCTTGTTTCAAGATGATGGGTATCGGCCAGGCGATTTTAGAAAAAAATCTTAGATAATGTCGATAGAAACCCGGCATGACATAAAAATACTTTTGCATCACCTTTACGGAAGTCGGATAGGGAGTTTTAGCTATAACATCACTTTAGCTTTGTCGACCTCAATCCCAGACTTTAAAATCTTATGGCCGAGGACAATGCCCTCTTTAACCATGAAATGGCACTTCTCCCAATTTAGAACTAAGTTGGTATCTTCGCATCGTTTTAGCATTTTGTCTAAATGGGAGAAGCAAGACGAGAAAGAGTCCCCGAAGACCGAGAAATCGCCCATGAAGACTTCCATTGTTTCCTCGATCATATCGTGGAAAATGGCCATCATGCACCTTTGGAACGTGCCCGGAGCATTACATAAACCGAAAGGCATACGTCGGTAGGCAAACGTCCTATAAGGGCAAGTGAAGGTGGTCTTCTCTTGGTCTTGCGGGTCAATTGGAATTTGAAAATATCTGGAGAATCCATCTAAAAAGCAATAGTATTCGTTCCCTGCTAAACGTTCAAGCATTTGGTCCATGAAAGGCAACGAAAAATGGTCTTTACGAGTGGCATTATTAAGCTTTTGGTAATCAATACAAACACGCCATCCCGTAACTAACATAGTAGGAATTAACTCATTATCTTTGTTTTCAACTACGGTCATGCCACCCTTATTAGGCACACAATAAACGAGACTCACCCACGGACTATCAGAGATAGGGTAAATCAATCCGGCATCAAGGAGTTTGATAACTTCCTTTTTGATAACCTCATAAATTTTTGGATTCACCCTTCTTTGATGTTGAACCGCCGGTTTGAAATCATCTTCCATTAAAATCTTATGAGTATAAAAACGAGGGTCTACGCCCTTAATGTCGGAGATTTTCCATGCGATGGCCCGTTTGTGTGACTTAAGAACCTTTAAAAGGGTGGCCTTTTCTTCATCTTTTAACTCTTTAGAAATGATGACGGGTAATTTATCGGTTCCTTCTAAAAACGCGTATTCAAGTAAGACGGTAAATCCTTGAGCTCAAGCTCTGGAGGATCATCAATAGAAGATTTGATCGTTTTAAGCTCCTTAAAATTAAGTTCTTTCGGAGGGAGAGGAGATGATGGATCATAGTTAATAACTTCTCAAGAAGATGAATGTAAAACCTAAAAATCTCAACAAGTGTAAAATTACCAAAATACCCCTAATGCAAGAAAATTCCATAAAAGCTTAAA
>BQNB010097748.1:0-20769 GCA_026074375.1 Tanacetum coccineum | reverse complement strand
CATGCTGAGTTATTCAGCTGATTTCAAATACCTTTTTCAATAAGCTCTAGTTTTCAAAAGTTGATTTAAAAAGCTTTTTCAGAAAAAACCAAGTTCCATTCATTAAAGTTCTTGTTTAGTTGCTTAATTTTAAGCTCAAAGTGAGCTAAAGGTCTGTTTGGTTTTAAGTGTTTTTCATAAGTGCTTATTTTGAATTACTAGCTTATGGCTTATTCTGTGTGCTTATTCTTGTTCAATTAGCTCTTTAGGTTAGAATTAGCTTAATTTGTCATAAGCTTTAGCTTATTTAGTCTTTTAGATTATTAGTTTAAGAAAAATCAAAAAAAAAAGTAGTTAAGTAGTTTCTGTTATTTTATAAGCTGTTTAACAGCTTATTTAGGGTTTTTCATAAAAAGTTTCTTTTATTAAAAATGCTTATTTTTAGCTTATTAACAACTTTGCTTTTATAAGTTTTTGAAAAAAAAAGGGGAAAGTGGAAGTCGGGGGTGAGCAAGACTCGAACCCCCGACCTCAACACTTTCAACCCTTTTATAACACCACACCACACACTCACTACCACTGCGCCCTGGGGTCTTTTTCGTTATACTCTTACAACATTTAATCTTTATACACATTTAGCCCTTATAAGCCTTATAAGCTGTTTTAGCTTATTCCGTGGCTTATTCGATAAGCTGTGACATCAAGCTTATTTTTCCTAGGTTCCAATTAGTATAAGCTATTTTCTGTATTTTTTCTAGAATTTTTATAATTAGTTTAGTATTTTTAAACATTTATTTTTATTAAAAACTTTAAAAAATCATAAAAAATAGAAAAATAATCAAAAAAATATAAATCTTTTTTAGAAAATTTTCTTTTATCATAAAGTTCATAGGAAAATTAGTTTTGCTTTCGTAGGGTCTAATTTGCAAAATTTCGATTTTTAAAGAACGGGATTTGTTCCCGTTCTCATTTTTCGTGTTTTTAAGCTCATTTCAACTCCGTTTTTGTTCTAGTTTTCTTTAAACTTACTTTTTAGTCAAATAGAGTCCATTTAAAAAGAAAATTTTAAGTTAGGTTTAATTTTTGAAATTTAGGGTTTTTGACCTCCGTTTAGGTGTCCCGTTTTGTGTTTTTAGATAAAGTTTGGTTTCCCGATTATTTGTCTTGGTGCTTAATTGTTATAATTTGATTATTTTAATTTGTAAAAGTAGATAATCAAATTAACCTTTGTTTCCAATTCAAATCATTATGCGAGCATCAAACGTGGTTTCAATTTCATAAATCGTTGGAGGATAACGACTCGGGAATCATACTTCCCGGTTTATATACTTATTATATTATATATATTTGTGAAGATTTTTCTTTTTACCTTTGTCCTCAAGGATAATTTGATAATTTTCCATCATATTATATATTTTATATTTTTACGTGTATAAGATTCTACGAATCAGGCCCTTATTTCAAGTCCTGAAGAGATGAGTCAGGCATGGTTTAAGGCTAGTGCTGAGTTTATTAAATGATTGGATGATCAAGACGGTACATTTTTTCAAGATGACCAAGGTAGAGAAAAATTTATAGAACAGCATAACGGAATGTGTGGTGACACTGAAGGTGGTACTTTTGTTGATAGGGTTGTAGGAAAAAACTGTCCTAAAATGAATCGAATGTCAGTTGATGATGGGGATGGTGTTTTGGATTCTCAATCAGATGATGGGGATGGTGTTTTGGATTCACAAACAAAAGATGTTATTGAAGAAGCGGCAATGCTTCCAATCATGTCGTCAAATAGTCCACAAGCAGGAAATGCTGCAGTATCTGAATTTTTGTGTTGAATTTGATGCTCTTTAAAAGGAAGTTTTGTTGATAAAGAGACTTAAAGATGATGAGTTTGAGGAATTGACAAAAAGATTTTCAAAGTTAGAGACTTTCAAAACTTTTTTTAAGTTTAAAATATTACTTATAAATGATTTGTGTACCGAAAATGAATCAAGTGATTGCAACAAAAAAAAGTCTGATGCTGGCGTGTCTATTGAAGAGAAGCTAAACTTTTCTTCCCATCATAATGATAGTTCAAATCATATTGGTGGTGTTTCTAGTGAGACAAAGGTTAGCACGCTTCATCCTCTTCTGATTTTATTGTATATCAGGCTTTTTCCTGAAATGTTTTACTTGTAAATGTTAAATTAATAGACAAAACATTGACTGATTTAATTAAATAACAGGCTTCATCCTCTTCTGCTCATCCTGGAAATGACGAAGATGTGTCTCATTTAGACGATAACATGGAAATTGATGGTCAAAATGCAAAGGATGGTTATAGTAATTCTCAGCATCATTTGCACCTTCTAATCAAAGCTTTAGGCACTAAAATAGAAAATCCGAGTATTGATTCGGTTGTACCTCTTAAAGTTGATGATCCTATGTTACGTACCATTAAACCAAAAGATGACTTTGATGAAGCTGATGTATGTACTTATACCTTATCTTTGATAATTTATTAATATTGACAAAATTCTTCTACTGATCTTTTCCTTGTATCTAAATTTTGACAGGTGGATAGTTATGATGATGACTACATGTCATTGTTCAACGATGAAGAGCAACCTGCCAGATCATCTTTAAATGATCTGGAGTTGCAACAACAACCCGATAATGTTGATGTCGAAGATGGGATTTTAGAACAACAAGCAAATGCTGATAAAGGAAAAACAATATTATTCAAGAAACTGTTGGGGTTACAGTTGAAGAGGGACCTAGTTTAGGGAGAGGTTTAGGCACCCTTAAATATAAGAAGAAGAATTATGAACGTGCTTTAAGACCAAACTATGTTTTAAGGTCTGCTCAAATAAGAAAGAAGAAGATGGCTATGTCTCTAAAATCACCATTTGGTCAATAATCAGATACAACTCCATTTCCAACAAAAAGAAAGACAAGGTTAAAGAAAACATATGACATTGTGCTGCTTTTCGATTTAGAGGTACATTACTAGTTATTATCAATTTTAATTCAATATATTATATTTTAGTATATTATTTATATGTCCAATTGATTACAGGATATCTCCAGACAACCACGAATTCGGTCAATCATTCATATAATGACACATGACCCGTTTGTTGAGGTTTGGCTCAAATTCTTAGTTAATTTATAAATTTAGTATTTAGTATTTTTTATAATCAAATTTTTTATTTTTTTAACTAGAATCTGTCAAGACCAGATGGTTGAAAAAGTGACAAGTTACAAGGATCTACCAAAGTATCGGTTTCCTTAGGGCAAACGAGACATTGTTATAGGTCGATCTTTTTGGTTGAGGTTGTCTTATCTTAACATTGGTAAATCAGGCTCGTTGACTGACCAAGTAAGTACCTGTAGATTGCCTAATTTAAAATTGATCATAACTCATT
This sequence comes from Tanacetum coccineum, assembly GCA_026074375.1. Taxonomy (NCBI): domain Eukaryota; kingdom Viridiplantae; phylum Streptophyta; class Magnoliopsida; order Asterales; family Asteraceae; genus Tanacetum; species Tanacetum coccineum. Next base: position 17,386 of record BQNB010097748.1, on the reverse strand, counting down.
TCAGTTCTTAATTATATTTTAATTTCCATTCACAACACCTTGATTTATGGATTGATCTTATGTGGTCTCTAAGACCACCCAAGGCAGATTGGGCGATTGTAAGCCCTCATTTCTCAACATGCATCTTAAATGGGATGATGCCAGATTATTTTTCAAACGACCATATGTATCCCCTGCCCTGGATAGCCGTTGAGAAGGTTTGTTCCGCACAAACTTTTTATTATGGCAAGTTAAAGTGTTTGTTAATTTGTTATTAATTCTTCCTTAATTATAAATCAGGTGTATTTTCCAGTTAATGAACCGAAAGAACATTGGTGTCTTGCTCAGCTTGAAATACGTACTGGAGTTGTTACATTTTATGGTTTACTTGGTTGGGCTGGTGGAAGTAGAAGGCGTTGGTGGAGACGAATGAAGACGGTATTACTAGAGAAACTAACTATTTATCTACTCATGCATGGTATATTTGATAGCAAGGGCATATCAGCTGATGACTATAAGATCACATATAATTAAGCCTCGGTTCCATTTCAAGCATCGTTATATGGTGACTATGGGATATGGGTCTATATATTTATTTACAGATTATGTTGTAACCTACCGGTGGCAGTCGATAGCAACCCTTTTGAAACAGCGTTAGCCTATCGTGAAAGGATGCTAAAAAATTTTTAAACCACAAGATTCTAGTTGAATGAACTTTATCATTTGTTTAAGGTACGTACAAAATTAATTTTTTCATTATTTAATTTATATGATATATTTTTTAGTAGATTCATATCAAATACACTAAGGTACATCCTAAAATAATTGTTTAATTAAGTAGGTTGATTCTTATTAATGATCAAGCTATATCTTCTTTTCCACCAACACCCACCACATTAAACACTTACAAACTTTACCCAACTTCATCCTTTAGCTAAATAATCATTAGAGATTAAAAAAATATCAGACAACATACACTTTGATATACAAATCTATATCATGAAAAGACTTCCCGTAAAGTCTATACTTTGGTTTTGTACTGTTTCCAAAGAATGGAAGTCTTGCATAGACTTTATCAACTTTCAGAAAACATACGGTATTCGTAGCAGTAACGATTGTTATATGATCTTAAGGTATAATCATGCTCTTCCTAGTTACATGTTATCCCATGATCATAATCTAACATACTCCCTACTAATAACAGTTGTCAATGACTCAAATTTGTTGCTAGTTGGCACTTGTCACAGGATATGGTGTTTTTCATATGGTATCCCTAGTATATGTTGTAGTCTATGGAACCCATCTATAAAAAAGATATATTAATATTCTAGTCCATGCCTTTAATAGTCAACCCAAGAGTGATAAAATTCTTTTAGGTTTTGGTGTCCATACAGACACTTTAGACCCAACCATTATAAAGGTTTCATACCCTCGTGGCGGACATGGAAGTTGGTATATGTCCGTCTTAACTTTGAGCAATATGGACTGGAAGAAACTTGATAATGACTGCTTGCCTAGGGTATCTATCAGATTTAAACGCTCATCGCAGGTGGTTGTAGGTCGGTTAATCTTTTGGGGTGGTCATGAAAGGTTTGTTAGTGATGATGGTCACGTTGTGTTCAAAAAATACTTACTTGTTTCATTTGATTTGATTGGCCACTCGTTTTAAGTATACGACATAGATGCTGTTTTTAGAGACGACTTAACAGTCCTAATGTGTCTTTCAAGTCTTGGAAACTCTCTGATATTATCTTGAAGCATAAATGAAAGTGATTTCTATCTTTTTTGTGGTTGGTCTGTATTGGTTGATGTTACATCTTTAACATCATTTACCTTAATTTTCGCCATTCCCACCCCTAATTATGTTAAGTTACTTGGTTTTACTAACGATGAAATATCGTTACCAATAGTTGAAGTACCAGGCCCCCACCAACTTGCTAATTCTGTATAAGTTTTCAATATATCTACACAAACACTTCAGAACCTCGGTATCCAAGGAGTTGCTGGTGCTTTCTTCATTGGACAGTACAAAGAATCTCTAATTCTTCTACCTTGCCCTAATCGTAAACTGTATCATATGTTCTTAGCATAGTTTTTATAAGCTGGTAAGTTTATGTAGAATTTGTTTTTCATTCTGCAATGTATTGTTTTCAAAAACCCTAAATATTTGAACGATGTTGTTTTGTGCAGGCTAAGATTGCTGGAACTCTTGTTCGTCAAATGTCTTATGAATGTGGTGGATGCTATTAATATATCTTGGTGGATGTTTTCCTTGTTTTAAACTTGTTGAATTTCATGGTAGTTTAACTTGGAACAACATGTATGTATTTGGATGTATGTTTAAACTATTATGTTATGTTAGCATTTTAGAACCAATCAATCCCCTATCATATTTGTTCAATGTTGGAAGATTCTCAATGTCCAATCTAACCGCATAAGTGACATTCTATTACTTGCAAAACATTTAAGGTTTTATTTGATATTCTCACAAACATGTATATCTGTTCAATGTTGGAAGATTCACAATGTCTAATCTAACAGCATAAGTGTTGCAAAACGTTCAAGGTTTATTTTGACATTCTGTTACTTGGAAAACGTTCAAGGTTTTTTTGTTTGATTGGCTTATTTAACCCTTGTAACTCTCTTTTTCATTTCTTTGTAATTGTGTTTGCTTATATTCTTCGTATGCATGCCGTTCACCAAAATTATGCTACATTTACACACAGATGACAAAGAAAGAATAGTTAAAATTTTACAATTAATATTTGTACTTATAATAGTACAATTTGGTTGCTTAGTACTTGTATGTGTTTATGAGTAAAATTAAAATTCCCGGGCGACTTGTACTTTAGGAGATAGGGCGACTAGTAGGTGTGGGTATTAATGGCTAAAGTATGTGTATGTATTTCATTTGATCATTGGGTATAGTCATTACATGTAAAACTCAACTCAATGAGCTCTCCTTCTTCCCCAAAATTCAAGGTTATTTTGGTTTATGAAGAAATCAAATGTGGTGTATTACTCCCAAAGAATATAAGTCAGAAAAATTTTGTGCGTTATGTACGCAAAAAGTTCAATGTTGAGGATAACAAAGAACTTTTGTTATCTTACAACATTGGTTCAAACTCATTCAACATAATCGACGAAGATGATGTAGATTTTTTCTTGAAGGCAGTTTTAGAATCAGGTGATGTAGTTATGAGTGTTTTCATAAAATCCACTAAAAAAACATGTGAGTAACTTCCTTCTAAACCCTTGATAATGATTTGGAATATCCCTTTTTTTTTCTTCATGAACACCAGTTACTCATGAATGGATGGAAAAACTCACTAAAAACTATTTGCACCCATCCCCTCATGCTACCTATTTCTTGATCTTAAAAAGTATAACTTAACGGTCACCATGGTGTTAAGTTTTCTGCTAAAAAAAATTGCTGATAAGGAAGCCTGTATGTATGAGATAAGATTAAAATGCATAAGGCTATGAATATAAGGTTGTTAGATCTTTTCCACAAAGGTACACGGTAGAATGTGTCCACCTAGATTGTTATTGGTACATATTCACTCATAGGATTAAGAAGGAAAATGAGTTTAGAGTTACTTACATTAACGACAATCATACTTGTCCTAAAACACAATTCTATCTAAATCATCGTAACGTAACAGCAAAAATGTTGTGTCAATTGATAATTTCAAAATTCAGGGATGTTACAAGGGTATGTAGACCAAATGATATTATCAATGATCTGAATATAGAGTTCAATATTGACGTTTCATACAAAAGAGCTTGCAAGGGGAAACAGTTAGCATTGAAGTCAAATCAAGGAGACTCTATCTCCTCATTTGCTCAGCTACCTTATTATTGCTATAACTTAAAGCTGGCTAATGAGAATATTGTTACACACATCTAAACCGACCATGAAGGACGTTTCAAGATGTTATTCATCGCATTTGGTGTTGCGGAAAGAATATAATATGATTTTTTATTAAATTTATGTTTATCTAATATGGCATATGTTATGTATGTCTGTAAGTCTGGTACCCATATTCGAATTAGTTAACATATACTTACAGCACACAATATATGCAAAGCATAATGACCATAATAAAATATTCTACAATATAAATTTTTAAGGATCATACATTTACACTAGCAAAACATCAACAAGCATACCATAAAGCATCCAGGTGCATATAGATTTTGCATCATACTAGTCTTTAGATGTACATAAACTGACATAAACATAAAAGTACTTAATTTCATACCATAAACACTGACATAGATATTACCAAAATATTTTGTTGATCAACCAAATAATAGAAGTGGATAAACAAGCAACTTCATCATTCAGACTCCACCTGCAATTTAATTGAAGATACAATAACCAGTTAATACCCACGAATGTATGTTATGTTTGATTAAAATAAATTAACCAAGTTAGCCGACACACCTTCATACTTTTTCCTTCTATTTTTCTGCTTCCAATAACCCTTTTAGTAACCACTGTCTCCTTCCCTCCATCATTAATAAAACCACCGTCTTCAATGACTACACCTCTGTCCTTTCCCCTATTCACAACACCTACGTCTTCAACCATTTTAGCCTTCCCATTAACCATAGCTCTCCTATATATGGTTATATTAGCCTTATTTCCTTTGCTACATATACCCTCATCCTCAATTACTTTTTCTTTACCCTTACGACCTCCTGTAACCAAAGATTTCTTTTTGTATCATCACCCTCATCATGAATCACACTTGTTTTCTTTCTCTTGCTTATCTTTGTTTTAACTCTTGTTTAATCAATTAAGCTTTATGAATCTTTTTTTAACATCACAGATTTAAACATTCAATAGACAAATCCTAAAAACAGACTTTCAAACATTAAAACCTTTTAAAAACAGATTAAAACTCTTAAGAAAAGCTTGTTAAAGTTGACTAGTGACCCACATGGTTCCAAAACCCTTTTTGACCCATTTTGCAGGTTAAACCAAACACCCCTTTAAAAAACTTTCTTGACATTTAAACTTGATTCAAACTGATTTAACCCACAAATTGTAAAGACCAGATGTTAAATAAGATAGTAAGACAATATTAAGCAAGTTTCAATAAAAAATAAGAAATGAATTAAGCTAGAACAGATTGTGCAATTCAACAAGCTAATTTAAGACAGATTTAAGAAAACTTAAACAACGGATTTCTAAACTATGACAAGGCATACAAAAGCATTAGATAACATTAATAAGCTTAAATAAGCTATTTAAATCAGACAATAAGCAACAATAAGCAGTAAAACAGTAAATAAGCTTAAAAGTGAAAATGAAAACTTACAAACACCCTTGCTCAAAACAGGGTAAATAATCAAATTTACAAGCTCTAGCTTGTCTAAAGACAAGCTAGTGAGGTCTATAAGCTCTTCCCAAGCTAGCTTATCATCCAAAAAAGCTGAGGTGTTTTAAGGGGTGGATCTTTTTAGTATTTTTTTTTTAGATTTTTATGATTAAAACAGGAAATAAAAGAGATTAAAATAGTAAACTAAGGCTTGATTCAAGAAACAAAAAGCTTAGTGAAGCTTTTAGGTAAGATCTACAAGCTGTTTCATAGCTTTTCAAAGCTTAACAGGTTATAATAAATGATCAAACACAGAAACTTAAAATACAAACCTCAAATTTTTCATTAAAAACTTAAACTTTTACAAAGAATTAAAATACAAAATACTTTTAAAACTTAAATAAAAACTACACTTAAAAAGAGACTAAAAAACTTAGAAAAACTACAGCTAACTGGATCCTGATGTGAGTGAGCAAGGCTTGTATTTATAGGCCTGGAGAGAAGGATCTAGACCTCTGCACATGATCCTCTTGATTTGATCTTGGCCTTTCAATCATTGCCAATCATTGGATGCCCCTTCTTAGCCCTTGGATCAAAATTGAGGCACACGGATTGCCAGCGTGGCAATCCTGTATCTTTGGAGTGGTGTGCTTCTTTTGCATTGATTTCAGTGTAATCTTTCCATCTTTAGTGTGTTTGTTTTGAATCCCGCGTGCCACTCTTGTGTATGTCTTGACCAATCATAGCACTTGGTGACGTTTTGCCTTTACTGAGATGGCACTTAGTACTTGGTATCTTCTAGCCACGTAGGATTGCATCTAAAAGCGGATTTAATCCTTTGATTTAACACAGAGGTAAGATTGGGATGAAGGGTGAATAGTAACTTCACCCCTTCGCGCCCTTTTCTCTTTTATACATTTGAGAGTTTGACTAAGGGTTTAAAAAAAAGGTTGACCTGGGCTCGGGGTTTATAAGAAAAGGATTGGGCCGGGTGAATATAGTTTTGGGCCATGGGTTTATTATTAAAGGATAACGATCATTAGTTATGGACTAACGGTGTTAGGGTTTTGGGATTTTTGTGAAATTTATTTAACATTGAGGGTTCATTTGGGATTTTGAGGATTTTGTCTTTTATGGGTTGACCAAGGTTGAATTTGTTGACCTTGCTAGAAACTTCTGGCTCTTGTGCACTCTATCCGTTCCCGTGTTCGTGTTTGTCCAGTTTTGACCGTTTTCTTATGATTTTTGCAATATCCGTACCTACACAATTCAAATGACAAAACAAGCAATATACAAGCATAATTTGCATAATTTGTTCATTTTAGGGCCATCTTTGGTATAAAAAAGATATGTGATTTCTCACATGTCATACCCATATTCAGAATTAGTTAACATATACTTACAGCAACACAAAATGCCAAGCATAATGACCATAAAATAATATTATACAATATAAATGTTTAAGGTTCCTACCTTAACACTAGCAAAACATCAACAAGCATACCATAAAGCATCTAGGTGCACATAGATTTTGCATCATACTAGTCTTTAGATGCACATAAACTGACATAAACATAAAAGTACTTAATTTCATACCATAAACACTGACATAGATATTACCAAAATATTTTGTTGATCAACCAAATAATAGAAGTGGATAAACAAGCAACTCCATCATTCAGACTCCACCTACAATTTAATTGAAGATATAATAACCAGTTAATACCTACGAATGTACGTTATGTTTGATTAAAATAAATTAACCAAGTTAGCCGACACACCTTCACACTTTTTCCTTCCATTTTTCTGCTTCCAATGGCCCTTTTAGTAACCACTGTCTCCTTCCCTCCATCATTAATAAAACCACCATCTTCAATGACTACACCTTTGTCCTTTCCCCTCTTCACAGCACCTACGTCTTCAACCATTTTAGCTTTCCCATTAACCATAGCTCTCATATATATGGTTACATCAGCCTTATTTCCTTTGCTACATATACCCTCATCCTCAATTACTTTTTCTTTACCCTTATGACCTCTGTAACCAAAGATTTCTTTCTATTATCACCCTCATCATGAATCACACTTGTTTTCTTTCTCTTGCTTATCTTTGTTTTAACTCTTATGGAAAAAGGAGTTGAACTAGAGCACCTCAAGCCAGCGTCCTCTTCTTCCCATTCCATGTTTTTATAATAATATTTCCCCAAGTTTTGTTTCTTATGAGCAACATACATGTTTATGGAACCATTCTTTATAGTAGCATCAATGAATGAATGAACATCATTATCAGTGTGCAATAACTTCAAACCCTTTTCAAGTGCTTTTTTTGGTTTACGGTAGAATAATGCCCATTTAGGTTCATCTATCTCAGACATAATATGATTAAGGCATTGTTGAAATACATCTTTATCATGGGTGAATAAAGAAACACAATGAACAGATCCGTTTACATACCTAAGAGGATCATATTCAAACTATCATTTGGTATGAATTTTAAAGACAACTTCATCTATTTCCAGAAACATCTCATCATCAGCAGGGAACTCGTCTGAGTTAAACATGAAATATATATATTCAAATCAAACCATGATACAAAATTCATAATAACAACAAAGCCCTAATTTATAATCATTGAATATTCAATATTTTATAATTAAATTATTAAAAATTAATATATAATAAGAGTAAAAACAAATATGGCAATTAAAGTTAGGGCTCAAACCCACATACCTAGATCCGATCGCAGTACTCCAAAAAATAACTTACTTTTATTCTGTGTCATCTGTAAGTGATAGTTGGAAGTGGGATCTGTTTGTTCTTTAGTAATGGTCCTAAAGTGGATTATGTTGTTTCCTGATTTTGTGGTCCTCCACAAAGAAAAGGATGTTTTTAAAATGAATTACAAAATTGGTCCCTGTGGTTAAACCATTATACTAAATTTCACCTCATAACAAATTAAAAAGATTTTTTCATACAACACATTTATACTAACAAATCATTATGGCATGAATGATAAAAATTAACACAACAATTATGATTTTCATACTTATTGTGATGAATGAGCCATGTATCAAAATCAACACTAAAACAAATCTAAAAGTTTTAACCTAATTTAAGTAGGAAATGAAAAATAAAAACCAACATTTCAAGTGAAAGTGCATAGAATCCAAAATTTTACTTGATACATTACTGGAACATACAATCCAAACAACTAAAAATAGTTATTACAGTCAAAACGACACATACATGTTTTAAAATGATAATTAAGATATTATGTTTGGCGCAGAACTAGAACATCCAAATCATGAGTTGGATGCTTTTAAGCCAAGAACAACATTGGTCATTTTCACCATGTTATACGGTTTCTTGACATGAACCATCTCTTCCTTTAGAGGTCTTAATGATCTAAGCCCATAATGAGCTTTACCAGTTCTATTGGTACCCATAACACTTGAAGCAACATGTGAATGTGGGTACACAATATCAAGTGGCAATGGTTCTTCTACCTCAGTCTTGATAGGGGCATAATATGGTTTTGGCGATTCTTCCTGAGTATTTTTAGGTAATTGCCATTCAACATCACAAGCAGAAAGATAGTTGATTATATCTTCACTTGAATAAATGTCATCATTTGAAGATGTGTCATCATTTGAAGATGTTTCATCATCAGTTCCAAGTATCACTTCTGCATACATATAGAAAAGGGTTGTTAGTCCGCATAATAGTTATGACTAACTATACGATTACAAATACATACACAATGCTAAGAGCATATCTAGTCGCTATGGAGATTGGTATAACCTATATTTAGTTACCTTTTTGTTTCAGCTTCCTATTTCTTAAATATGAAAATATTTCTTCAAGCTTTTCTATTCTCACTTGAAGGTCTTCCACATCCTTAATACCTGTAACCTTTTGCTTTGTATCTACAATGATTGCAAACAAAATGAAACATAATATATACTAAACACCATATTGATATAGCAAAAAATAAATGCATATACACTTAATAAAATTACAAACCAATTATCCAAAACAGAGCATTTAAGCAGATTCTTATACACAATTGCAAATACTTACAAGTTTGACATTGGGTATTTATTTTAGAACTAACTTTATTAAATTTTTTTGTTACTAGATAAAGAGTTTCTTATGCTATATGCGGCCGTTGATCATTATTGATGCTGCACATCTTAAAGGGACTTACCTCGGCACAAACATTGTTGTTGTTGGAATGGATGGTAATAACCAAATCATACCTATTGCCACTGGTGTAGCCCAAAGTGAGACTAATGAGTCGTGGACTTGGTTCTTGAGCAAGTTGAAAGATTGCATCGGGGAAGTACCAAATTTGACAATTATATCTGATAGGCATTATGCGATTACACATGCATGCAAGAATGTGTTTCCAAACTCTTTTCATGGATATTGTTGTCGTCATTTGATGATGAATTGCAATATGCAAAGCGATAAGCTAAATGGTTTATACTGGAAGACATGCAAAGCCTATACAATTCCCGAATTTGAGAAATTAATTTCTTTAATTCAGACTGTAAGACCTGATTCTCACAGAAAACTAGTCGAAGCCGGGTTTAGCAAATGGACTAGGGCACTGTGCCCTACAACAAGATACAACTACATGACATCAAACAGTGTTGAATCAATAAATGCGTTAACAAAGGACGTGCAAAAATTACCAATCACGCAGCTAATGGATTGGTTTAGAGATCTTCTACAAAAGTAGTATTATGAACGTCGAGCTAAACATCAAGGTATGAATTAGTATTATTTAAACTTTAGTTTTAAATTTAACTTTTTTGTATCATACTGTAACAACCCGAGTTTCAGGTCAACGTTTATCCCGAGCTAAGATAATTATTTTTGCAACGTAAATAATTATAGTCATTTATACTATATAAGGTTTGATGAGAATTTCCATTTATAGGGTAATTCCATTCCGTAATTTAGTCTCTATTCGTTTTTAGCATCTAAGAAAGTCAGAAAAAATTATATTGTTGCTCCGAGAGCGTAAATATATTATTTTTATATTTTACGACGCTTCCTCGAGTTTTTGTAAAATCCGTGTTTAAAAGTTGTGTTGTACGAGGTTTAACGTTTTATTAAACGTTTTAAAATAAAATTAGTGGGACGGATTTAAAATATTTATTAACGAGGTGTGACCCGAGTTGTTGGCCGATTTTATCTATAAAAAAATGCATTGTACTAGTTTTAAAAGAGATTAAGGATGGAGGGACCTAGATTGCCAAATTTCCAAAGTTATCTTCTATAAATAGAAGACACACACACACTTATTTTCTTTTTACAAAAAAAATCTCTTCCTTCCTCCTCCCTAGCTCTCTTCAACTGGCCACCCAAACACCAGACTTTTTCGGCTTATTTTCCGACATGCATTACAATCAACTTATATATTCTTAATCCTTGTTTCAAGAGCTACAAAACCTATTATATAAACCTCACATTTAATAAGTTTTGAAGAATTTGAATTTTTGGTTGGTTCTTGGTGTTTTCGTGTATAAGGGGGAGTTTAGATGAGTTAGATTGTTGTTATTTTAGTGTTGGTTGATTGAAAAAGGGTTTGGTTTGGTTTGTTGGGTTGCGTCCGATTCTAAGCACCAAGGGAAAGCCATAATTTGATTTTCTTGATAGCATTGTAAGCTTTTAGTTGTGTTTCTTGTTTGATTAAAGTGATTTAATTGTGAATATTGCGTGTATTATGATTATTGCTAGATGATTCAAGTGCGGAAAATATTGAAAGTGTGTTTAGTCATTGACTAAAGTTTGATGGTTTTGGTAAAATTATATAGACTAGTTAAGCGTATTTTGATAGTCGGATTATGTCAAAAATGTCGTTTTTCATAGGTTTTGGGTTGACCATGTTTGACCAGAACATTTGACTTGACCGTAGCGAGTCGAGAAATTTTAGAAAGTTAGTTTTGATAATGTTAAGTGATAGTGTTCGCTCTAAGCTTCGTTTCGCTGGGTGGATCGTCACGTAACTCTTAATAACGAACGTTTTACGACCGAGTCAAGTTTGGGTATTTTTGGGGTAAAAAGTCAACTACGAAGTTTGACTTTTGAAAGTCAAACTTACGTAAACTTTCGAATAAAGTCTATAATGAGCAAATGGTTCGTAATGTTAGTTAATTGATAATGAAATATGAAGTTCGGATTATATTATCCTTACTTTCGGTAACTTTCTAAAAATGGAAACTTTATGGAAAATGTTGTAATATTGTTAAGTGCGTCAAAGTGAAATGTTTTGCGTCGCACTTGGAGATTGTAGTATATGATTGTATATACGTTATAGTAATATATATATATATATATGTGTGTGTGTGTGTGTGTGTGTGTGTGTGTAAGTATGTATTATGTGAATTATTATACTTTTAGTCACGTACTGCTATATATGTATTATATAGGTCGCGGTTAGAACGTAAAGCTATTTGCGCTTGTTGACTTGATTGATTTGGATCTTTGGCTTAAGGTGAGTTCATAGCCTCGCATTTAAATCTTTTAATTTCTTTAAACCCGCGAGGGGGGTGCATGTTTGTTTTATTAAATCAAACACATATGATTTTTTGGTATGCTGGACCCGATTACAAGATTGTTTCCACATAAGTAGCTATTGTCTAAGTCCTTTATTTTATGAACCGTTAATTGCCTTGTAAGGTGAACGCTAAGGCATTAAATAGATCTATTGGGTTTGACAACCCTGTCAAACGAACATTTTGTATTTAAAAAGTAGTAGGTATATGACAATAATACCTTGTTTTAGGGCACTCTAACATATGAAATGCCATATGTACTGTTAACGTTCGGTGTCATGAGCTTATTGCGTAAAAGAAAAGAAGTTGCTATTCATTGCATTCGTTGCTTTGTTTTCCCGAGAACTAATTATGTGTTCAAAGATTATTACTTATTGATTATTTTAAACTATATGAATTTCACTCAACATTGTTGTTTACGTTTTAAACATATTTTATCCCAGGTAACCAAGGATGAAGGCAACGATGGCGTGAAGGTGTCGTGCGTGTGATGGATTTGATGAAAGACTACTTGTGTGTTCCTTGTCTTTCAAAAACAATGTCTTGTGTTGTTCTAAAACAATGTCTTTATTTTGAAACAATAGTTTTTCAAATGTTGTAATGATTGTGGTTGCGATTCTGTGGGGACCTAAATGCGTTTTTAACTCTGATTAATAATGGAACACATGTTTGTTAAACGTCTCTTTTGGTTCGTTTTCTATTGTCTTAGTGAATGATGCTATTTAGTAACATCCAAATTGCTAATTCCGCTGCGCAATCTAATGTCTGTTAGATGAGGGTGTTACATAAAAGGAATACTTAGTTGACTTCTGGTATACTGCCAAAGTTCAAGAATCCTAAAGAGTTTGGTTCTCAACTTCATCAGGGGGTACACAAGGTAAAGTAAGTCTTACATCATTTAGGAATGCTATTGGGGCTAATTACTTAACACATTCAAGAGATTATACTCAAACCCCTTCCATAGAGGATGTAAGTACTTGGTTTCCTTCAATATGGTATGGGGAATCAATTAAGACCAAAGGAACCCTTAGAAAGGCGTTTCTTCCTCCTAGGTGGATATTGTTAATGGTACAAGTCATCGAGTGTCTTGGGGGAAAGATTGGTGGGTTCGACCAAATCTCGAACAAAGATGCCATGATCTTATACTGTCTAGCTAAGGGGGTCAATATCGATTTTGTAAAATTAATCGAGGATGGCATTATTTCCAAGGTAAAGAAGAAAAATAGGGAGAAAGTCATCCCCTACCTAAGATTTTTGTCACTCTTGCTGGAACTAAGAATGGAAGGTTATGGTACTAATAATGTCACATGTATCCTTACTCAAATCTTTAGTATCAATAATTTGATATTGAAGAAAGGCCAACCTGAAGGACCTCCCTTCACAAACTACATGTTGGCTATCTGCAAAGCAGATACGCCTGTGGCTTTTAAAGCTCCTAGAACCTCCTCACATAATGAGAAGAAGGATTCCCAAGGCAAACCCCTGGAGCTAAGTCTGTACATAAGAAGCAATCTTCTTTAAAACATCCCTCTATGTCCTGCATTAAGGCTACCAAATGTGTGTCATCCAAAGCACCCACTGGCTCTAAAACTGGCCATTCAAAAAGAAAGAAAGAATCCACCTCGGCCATGGATTCAAACCTAAGCCATCCTCAAGTTTCCACACTTATGGATCCTAGAATGCATAAAAAGGACTAGCAAGCAACTGGTGATCCAACTTCTTTAGGGGTCACCAGTGAAGATGGAGCCAACCCTTAGCTCAGTAGTGGTACGTCAGCATTTACTCATTTAAATCCTATATATTCATCTTCTATCATAATTCACTTTGAGTCTGCATCAGGATGTGATGCTTCAGCAGATTCTACAGCTGAAGCTGATCCTAGAAAATCAACTCCAATTGATTCTCTACCTCCACAACAAGGCAGGGATGAAGGAACCAAAAACTATTCACTTAAACATATATTTGTAGGTACTGACCCAAATGTTCTGGCATACAAAACCCACTCTATTAGTGAAGGGTTGAAAACTATCCTCACTCAAACTGACACATGGAAAGGGGCCAGCACATGTGCCAGATAATTTGAGGAAGATGAAGCCTCAAAAACAATCAAACTAGTAGACCTGGCAAAACTGGTGTCAAATGTAAAAGTTGACTTCATGAACTTGGATTCCCTTGAAGATGATCTAGTCATTATTTTAGAAGAAAGTGAAGGGGAGGATGAAGTAGATAAAGATAAAGGAATTCATTTTACCTTAAATGTTGAAACTGAAGACACTTCAGCTTCCAAACCACCATCTCCCATATCCATTCAACTTCAAGAGCTGACAAATCAAGTGTTTATTCTTCAGTCTCAAAAGCATAAACTAGAGCATGAGAAGAACAAAGTTGTAGATGAAGTTGATCTCCTTAGAAGCTCACTACCAACTGAGCTGAAGGAACTCCCCACCAAGTTTAATGACCTAGTTGAAGATGTAAAAGGTTTAAAGAAACAAGTTCATGAACTGGAAATTAAGTTTCTAGGTGATTTGAAAGAGAATCCCTTCAAACGGGAAGACTTTACAAAGACTATCACAAGTCATACATCTCAAGTCGCTGAACTAAAAACTCTTCAGTGGGAACTTCCAGCGGAATTCGATCCCCTACCAAAACAAGTAGCATCTGTTCAAGCTAAACAAAAAACCTTAGATGCTCTTCCAAGCATGCTACAGAAAGTCACTGAAGCCTTGAACAGGTTTGCTTAAGTTTTTAACACTGTTGCTAAGAAAGCGGGAGATACAAGTGTTCCTTTAGCAGGCCAAGCTGGCACTATACCTGCTGAGGGGGAGAAGAACAAATCAAGCTACAAACTCTCAGCTATTTCAAAAAAGAGCTAACAAAGATTCCATGACCCCAACTACTATCTAATTTTTCTATTTGGTGCAAAACCATCAACCAATTTAACCTTTTACTGCTGGAACACCCCATAAAAGATTTAGGAGCTCTCAAACCCAGTATGCAATCTGTAATACTTTCATCACTTTTAGGTCTATTGATTGTATTGTTAGGTTTGTTGACCTCATTTGCAATCTTCTTTCTTGTACCATGCTTCCCTTAACTTTGGTTACCTTTTAAGTGGAAGCATTCATTTTAGGAAGCCACCTGCCACTCTTCATACGAGTGTCATACCAGCCACCACATAATCTTCATCATCATCTTCATTATCATCATGTTCAGCATCATCATCTTCAGTCTCAGTAACAAACTATAATTCATTCCAACCATTTATAAAGGAAAATCACATTAGAAACAAATTTAAGTGATTGAATATTTATATCTTTATTCCCTTTGATTTCATTCTTTGTCTTCATAAACAATTCCTTTCCTTTGGATTTCATATCTTTAAAATTTATTGAAGATATCAACAGTTTGATATAAACTACCAAAATAATATTTACATTATAAGATCTGGAACACTTTTACGTTTTTTCCCCATCCTTTGGTTTTTTAGATGATGGAACAAAATTTCAAGCTTCGTTATCCTTTTTTCAATATCATCAATCGTCTCATTCATATCTACATTTCCATTATGATCTATAAAGAAAATAAAACAAATAAATATTTGCATTCACCTCTACGCATTATCATCCCCAGATATAAGAAAACAATGTACTCTAGATATAGGAACACCCTTAGAAAACCATAATGCATAAAAATAAATTAAAACAAGGATAGTAACTATTAAAGATATGCATACCAAGCTCATTACTGACAACAAGCTCATTCCCGACACCGTCCATGGTTAAAAAAGTTAGGGTTTGTATACTATAATATACCAATTGGGGTTTATGTTTTAATGTGTGTTTGACTAAGAATCCTAATAGTTTATGTGATTAATTGTTGGTGGATATTTAGGTGAACACAATTGATACCTTTATACCCCTGCATAAATGCACCATTTTCATAAGGCAAAATTGCAAAATTCATCCCTGAGGTTTCGACAAAGTGCACTTTTGGACAGAAACGTTTTTTATTTCATTAATATATATCCCTTTTAGAGTACATACAAAATGCAACACATGTGTTTGTCAACCACTTTGGTCTAATCAAATCACATGCACACACACTTAAGAATACTTTTTTAGAAGTTTTACCAAAATATGGAAGTGCTGATGTGTAATTATGGACTACCCGCAAAACTAATAATGTATTGGGCCGACAGAAATCCAGGTAGATAGTTATTTTGTTGTAAAAAATAGTAAGCATCATTATACATTTCGTATGTTCAATTGAGAATCATTTTACATAAGTGTTGTGTATGTGTTATAGTTTCCTAATTGTGGCTTCTTTGTATGGTTAGACTCACACATGTGCTAAAGAGTTGTTGATGTGATACCTAGCCTACTTAGGAAGAGTAATGAACTTGAGGCTGAGATGGAGGAACATATGTTGTTGATGAGAGAAAAGGAACAATTGGTGAAGAATTTTTAGATCTGCTTGGTTGTTGTTTGTTTATTACTGATTGTTGTATTTAAGTATTTTTAGTGTGTTTTTGATAAGATTCAATGGTTGTTAAGGGTGTTAGTTTTTGAGTGTGTTTATTTGTGATGTAGGTAATCACATGTATGTACTATCATTATGTTGTTAATCCAAAAACATATATGTTCATGAACTTCTAGTAGTTCAGATTAGGGTTAGTGATGTTGCAAGTCTATAAAGCTATAAATTGAAATGCACAATATTGTGTGTTAGAAGTTGTTTGACTTTTAAAGTTAATGAAAGAGATTTATACATAGTTTTTTTTGTGGGTTTAAACACACTTTATTTAAGATATATAGAACATCAGGCCACTTATATTAATGCATTCATTATGACAACCACACAAGTTACATAGTAAGCTTACCCATTTCAAGTTACAAACAACTCAAAACAAAAATAAACAGCACATTCCATCCTAACATTACATTTTTAGTGGAACTAAAATAAGCAATCTAAACCATTGTTATATACCAGCCCATATCTTTTAGTACTTTGCCTTATTGATTATGGAACATCATCAAGAATTTCCTTCCTAACAACATCTTCTTCATTCAATCTTCTCCTCTTCATTTCACATCCAATGAGTGCATAGCCACAAGAAACATCATATTGGTCTAACATGTTAGAAATACAAAAAAGACTCGGTCACTCCTAAAATGTATTTCATAGCTCGTAGTTAAACATTGTATAAAAGTAAGCTAATCGGGCCAAGCCCATAGGACAATAAGCCCATGACTGGCCATGTAAAGAAGTATAAATACCATCTCCTTCTATGGAGATGGTGTTGGTTCATTCTCTAATAACACATTTCTTTCTCCCTCTAGTTTGTTCCAACCACTCTCTCTTGCTAGATTTATTTCTTACTTTTATAGATTGGTGTGTGATTTGATATTCTACAATTGGTATGAGTCGTCATGGGGTGATATCTTGAGTTTGTGTGTGTTTTTTATCATGAAAAACTCATATTTTTTGTGTTCTAAACTATCACGTTTGAAAA
>BQNB010097747.1:4474-25318 GCA_026074375.1 Tanacetum coccineum | reverse complement strand
GAGTGCTTTCCCCCTTAGTTGTGTCATACTCGCTTACCATTTCTACCACTTCACTTTCATATTCCAAGTTAGTCTGTTTATCTTTAGTCTCCTTAGGAGCCTCCTTATCTCCACTTGTTTTGCCCAACTCCTTCACATTATCCACAGTATTAAGAACATCAAAAGGATTTTGGTTCACTAATTTACTACTATCATCTTTCTGTGTACCACTTCCTTTTTTAGTGCTCTTTATATTCCAAACTTGAGAAGGCTTAGAAACCTTAAAACCCTCAGCCGGACATGCTTGATTATTTCCAACTTGCTTCCCTTTTTTTTTACGATTTTGAACCATAGTAAAACCATCACTTTGAGCAGTAATATTCTATTTTGAGACTTATGTAACTTGTTTAGGGCATTGTTCATTTGCATGTCCAAAAACCAAACATTCACTACACCTTGCTGGTTTCCATTCGTATGCAACATTTATTTTCGCCATTATATGCCCCTCTCCATCCACAATAGGGATAGCCATTGTCACTTTATGCTTTAAATCCTTTTCAGCCATGACCTCAATAAGGGCACGCACAAACCCTAATCTACCCTATGGTTCGGCACACATTGCATTCGTGAACGCATCTAACATGATAGGTTTACCAAGTTGTGTTACAATAATGCTCAAACCATCCTCAGAATACGCTACAACATGAACTTTGTGTACTTTAACCCAAACAAGGACTTTTGTAACTTTATCTCGCGACAAACTTATGTTTGGTGACCAATTGGTTAAAATAATTGGTTGATTTTGAATCAACCAAGGCCCTTTCTCTAACACCTGCCCCAAACCCATCCTAGAAGTAAATTTGAAGTAATACACATCATCATCATCACGTGTAACTTTTTGAAATCCAAATTTACTCCATGTGTTACTTACATCGTTCTAGACTAACTAGAAGGCCACTTTCTTTCCCACTAAAAAACGTACTAGAGAATTAGCAAATTTATTTTGTGTAGCAATAACTTGTTCCAAAGGTAGAACACAATGAGAATTCTCCACATGTTCTTTATTCACCAGCATCCGTAAATGTCTTTTTCTGAGGGCTAATCGGCTTAGCCTTAGTTTGTTTCATAGCACAAACCTTAGGGTCATCCCATGCATGAAATCCTTCACCAGATGATTAGGACCAATCACCATTACTCTTCTAAGGAGATGAATTATTATTTTCCATGCTCTTGATCTTATTAGTAAACTTGTTAATTATTGATTGAATATTCTCCTCACCACAGCCCTTTTCAATCAACACAAAAAATCACAGCGACACAAACAATTAGGAGGCATAAAATAGCGAAACCCTAATTAGGGTTCCAAGAAGAAACTCGATGAATCCCTAACTAGCCGCCATAATTAATACTGCTAGTAATTATCAAATTAGACACCCCGTCCCTAATGACAAAAACGACAGAAAAAAATCAAACCCTATTCCCTATGCTCTTAGGTTAAAGAAATCGCCTAACTCGCTCGTTATGAGATCAAACAACAAGTTGATGATCTCAATTACAGGGGTTATAGCAATCCTTACACGGAAGAGGTAGTAGATCAGAATGATTTAGGAAAGAGTCGCCGCCATTAAGGTTTGCCAGGTTGAAAAATCTTTAAGTAAAAGGTTTTTAGGTAACAAAAAGTAATAAAACTTTTGACAACTTTTTGCAACGGCTAACAATTCTTTTTCATTTATGTGATATCTTGTTTGGGTTCCTATCAATGTACCTGAATAGTATCTGCATACCCTTTTTGAATTATAATCAATTCTTTTGAGTATTCCACTCCAACAATACTCAGAAGCATCTGTTTCAAGAATTAGATCATTATCGTCTTTAGGTAATTGTAGTTTTGGTAAATTTTTACAATAATCTTTTACATTTTTTACTTGATTTTCTAAACTTGTATCAAAACTAAAAATTTTATCTTTTTTAAGTAGAGATTGAAAATGTTTTCTTAATAATGCAAGATTTTCAATAAAATCTGAAGCATAGTTAAGTATTACAAGAAAACTTTGAACATGCTTTTTATCTTTTAGTTTATCTAGGAAAGTCGTTATTTTTTCTAGAATATGACTTTGAAGTTCTATTCCTAGACCATCAATTTTCATCCCTAAAAACTCTATCTGTTCCTGCAGTAATTTTGTTTTCTTTTCTGTTAAAGCTAATCCATTTTTATACATAAATCTGAAAAAGTATCTAAATGTTTCATATGTGATTCTATATCCTTAGATAAGATTAAAACATCATCAATGTAAAGAAATATAAAATCATAATCTTTAAAAATACTATCCATTTTTCTTTGAAATATTTGCGGTGCATTTTTTAATCCAAAAGGCATGACAAGCCATTCATATTATCCCTGAGGGGTAGAAAATGTTGTATATGTAATACAATCTGGATGCATTTTCACTTGCCCAAATCCACTTTTACAATCAAATTTTGAAAATATCTTTTTATCTCTAGTCCAATTTATCAAACTTTCTTTATATGGTAAAAAATAACCATCAAATACGGTATTTTCATTTAACTTTTTGTAATTTATTACCATTCTTGCTTTACCTCTAGCCACTTCTGCATGTTTTCTTACCATAAACGCAGGCGAACTATGTGGGCTATGACTTAATCTAATTAATTTCTCATCTAGAAATTCCTTTATTGATTAAAATTTTCATTTGATACTCAAGACTATATCTCATAGGTTTTACTCTTATTATTTTACCTTTATCCTTCATTTCCAGTTTAGCGGTTATCTGGTTTTTATCCTAAAATTTAATGAGGTATCTGTATAACATTTTCTTAACTTTTCCTTAATTTCATCTATATGGAATATAATTTTCTTAAATTAACTTGATATTCTAGGATTTCTTCGCACTTAAATAGGGGTGTTCCTTGAGCTAAAATGGGTTTTTGTTGGTATCTTTCATTACGCTAGTTTGTGCAAGATTTAAACAATATCGGTCTCTGCTTCATGTATGCTTTTTAAGCCTTTTTACTACTATCCAATGGTGACATGTTGTTTTAAAACTTATTTGATATGATATTTTATCGGATATTAATTTATTAAATTGTTGTAAAAAGTTATTCTCTAAAAGGACATCTGATGTTAGATTATGAAAATATAAAGGGGGGCATATTATTATATATGATCCTACTAGAATTATTGGTTTTTTTACGCCTGTACTCTTTTTTATGATGCTATTAATACCTTTTCCTACATGTAAATCTAAATCTTGGTGATATTCTTCTTGAAAACAGTCTGGTCTGCATATGCAGCAACCAGCTCCACAATCTATATATGTATATATGTAGCAAAATATTCTGCTTTATAATCTTTGTAAGTAATTACTATGGGAACATAAATACTAAGGGGACTCGTTGTTTAGGAATATATATAATTGAACACTTTATAATAATCACTAACAAGGAAAGATCCAGAGGTCGGGGAGGATAAAAGAGAAAGTAAGCAATATTAGATTAGAGAGAGAAAAAGATGGGAAGAATGTGTGTTTTCTAGAGAGAAAGAGAAGAAAACACACACACTTCTTTGTTACAAATGAAAATCATCACCCTCCTATGGAAGTATAGGAGGGGTATTTATAGGCTAAGTGACATGATACTATCCTACCTTGTCATTATTAGTCCCTACATGTCACGCATTATGATATCTATTATAATTCCATATTAGTCAACATATTCTAAGGCTAGAAATCTTTCCCCAATATGTGGACATACGAAATTACTTACAATGTTCCTAACAAATATAAATACAACAAAATAAAGTGATCCAAAGTGCTTCCAATGCTGAAGATGTCTTCTGAGTTCTTCTAGTCTTGAAACTTGTACTCAAACTTGGATCTTCTATGTATTTACTTGTTCAGGAACCATTGTAATATGCATGAGTTGGATTAACTTCTCCCCAATCCATGCAGCATGTCTTGAAATGCTTTCTTCATCGACTCCTTTTTGGCGAAGTTTCTGAATCAGCTTCCTCCCAAACCAAAAACCCTATCTTGAGCAGATTTGAAACTTTGATGAGACTTTTACAATCTTCTATCTTTGTCATTAACGTGCACAGTGGAATTTTGTAGAAGAAGAATTAAACTACACCAAATAATGTTTCTACTTGTCATTAGGTCTTGGTGATTATCCGTTCAGGGGAACATGCAAGAAATCAACAACAATTCTTATCACGTATGCAGAATTCCTCACACAAACCATGCTAAGTGAAGTAGAATACACTACTACCCACTAGAAGTTGAACAAAGTAGACGCTGCATGAATCTTCCAAACCAATAGTTTATATGCCTATAGCCCTTCTTTATTGACCCAAAAAACCACACCACGTACACGATTTCCCCCCATGATGGTTAGGAACTCTCGGAAGCATCATCGTCGTGTATGCTCATATACTCAAGAAGTTCTTGTAATAAGCATAAATCTTGAAAAGTTCTGAACATTGTTGAAGAACTTTGAAAATTTTGCTTAGACTGTGAAGCACCATTGTCGCTGAATAACACAATAATATCCTGTGAGAATTGCTGATTACATCTCAACCGTTTAAACTCTCTGGCTAACTTACCAACCTCATATTTTATCGGCTATCTATTGTGACCACATACTGAAGTAAACCCGATATTCCAAACTTGAAACTGAAGTACAATCCCCAAAATTTATTACTTAAGCTTGCACAGTTGTTGAAGAACGGTGATATGATATTATCTTAACTTGTCATTATTAGTCCCTACATGTCATGCCTTATGATATCTATTTTAATTCCATATTAGTCGACATATTTTAAGGCTAACAATAAGTTTTCCATTAAATTTTATTTTTAATCCGTAGGATGTTATATGATAAGGTTTAACATTTTCTAAGAATGTTAACCCCAACATATTTTCTAATGTATCATTTTCACCTTCAATTTCTATCAGTAATCGTATAGGGATTATTTCTTGTCCAAACTCTAAGCATTGTTTCTACAGCTTCGTTAATGTCATGTAATTCTCCATTAAATTTTTTTTATTGGTAAGGTTTATCTAACTTGTACTTTTGTAATTGCGCGCATAACTTAAGGCTTATATAATTTGCATTTGCCCTTGTATCTATAAGTATATTTGTAGAAGAGAATCTTGTTCCATTATTATATTCACCTTTAATTTTATAGTTTATTACACTACCTTCCTTTTTTGTTATCATGTTTTCATATATATTAGAATTATATTCTCTTTTCATTAGGTTGTTATAAACCACTACATTTGTAAAGGACAACATTGGCATTATCTGATTAGTTAACAAGGGTTTATCTTGTAAATCTAGACTTAGAGGTATCGACTAAATTTCCTCTATCTTAGGTAATGTAGGTACGTGTACCTTACATACTTCATTAAATAAATAAGGGAAATCTATTGTATTCTTTATACTAAAACAATCTGAATGATACGTGTTTGATATAGCATAAGTTATCGAATAAGGTTTATTTTCTTTTTTAAAGAAATTCTTTCTTTTAAAGTCTTGTAAAAGGCTCAAAGTTCTATCAAAATTTATATCTTGTATATGATAAGAAATCCTTGGATAAATATTAAATTTTAATTTTCCATACTGCAGGTTTCCTCTAAGGATCCCTGGACAGGCTTCTTCTCTATTTTGGATTTGATTGTCCATTATTGCGCTCTATTGGAGTATATATTCAGTTAACTTTATAATTATTTATATAGCTTCTATATGTATCCATCCGAATTTGTTTCTAATCTCTGGTTTTATTTTGTTTAATTTATCTTGTATGTCTTTTTGGCATAACAATGGTATCATAACTTTTATTAGATGTTATACCTATATCTAATGCTCTTTCTTGAATATTTAACCCATAAAATAAATAATGATTCATGGGCTTTATTCCTAACTTTTGTAAAGTATTTATTTTGAATCCAGAGTAGTTAGATAACGAGAAATGTTCATGTTGTATTTGTTTCAACTTTTTCTTATCTATTAAAATTTCTTGTTTATATTCTCCAGTTTCCTCATTTTGATCATCAATGAAGAACTAGCTTTCATTATTTCTATATTATTCATCGTCAGATGATGTATACTCCGTGTCTGTTAATATGAATATACTCTCATCAGAATCTATGTTTTGAAAGCTATTTATTTGTATAAATTCTCCTTCGTTTAGAATTTTTTCTACATCTTCATCAATTTCAAATATTTTAACATTTTTTTCAAAATTTTGGACATCTATTTGCATAATTTTCTATCTCTTTACATATGTAACATCTACATTCCTTTGTTTTTTGCTTTCTTTTATACGTATTCTGAAAGCCTTTTTTCTTATTATATCTAATTTTTCTCTTTTTGAAATACCTCTTTTTATATTGGCTTCTCTATTTATATTTCCTTTTTATTTTTCCATAATAGTAAGTGCTACTACACCCAATCATTATAGGCATCTTAGGATTATTACAACATAAAGGTATTCTTTTCTTTAATCCATTAGTGATTTTAGCTAAAATCGTATCGGCACACCATTCACTTAATTTATCTCTAAAAAATGTTACTCTTCTTCCTAATCTATCGGTAGTTGCTCCTGGGTTATATGTATCTATTAATTTTTGTGCCCATTGGTCAGGTTTTTAAGTGAAAAATAGTGGTAAATAACTACTAGTCTCTGGTACTTGATTATATATATGATAATAATAATCTTGAAAAACACAAATATATTTATCTATTTGGCAAATATCACATAATTGCAACCTTAATAGTGCAGTCATATACTTTTTTATAGTAGTTGGGTCTCATGTAGGGGTGTAAACGATCCGAACAAATATTAGTGCTCGATAAGTTTGACGAGCCAAGCTTTAAAAACTAATATTTGGCTTGGCTCGTTTGAAAACTCGTTTAAACACAAGTCGAACGAGCTAGTCGAGCTTAACGAGCCGAACGAGCTACTCGAGCTTAACAAGCCAACACTTAATATATAAATTTTTAAGCATATTTTATTTTAAATTTTAAAAATATTTTTTCTAGTATTATTAAGATTCAAGATGTATCTTAATATTTTATTTCTAAGTTACATATTTACTTGAAGGTAAACCTCTTCTTTTTTCTTATACTTTGTTTTATAGGCTTTTTATTTTTCTTTCTTTCTTTTCTATTTCTATGTGGGATGTGTTTTTTTTAACTCTTTTTTGAACATGTGTTATTCTTTTTTACTTTCATCTTTTATATCTAATACGTACATTATTTTCTTTTTAGTTATTAATAGTTTTTTTAAACAACTAAATGATAACTCTTTCTAGTTTAATCTATAAAAATACACTTATTTGTCTAACCTAAACTTACATAAAGCATTAGAATGTGCGTTTTTATTTGCATAAGTGTCAAGTGATTTAAGTTTACACACTTTTGCTTTATAGGATGATCTTTAAACATGTTTCAATCAAATTATATTGATTTATAAGCTTGTAAAAAGCATTGTATATCTTCTAGTAAATGATCCATTCACATATAACAACTATAGACATGACATACATCATGTATTATGCAGTATCAAAGTAAAATTCAAACCAATTTGATATTTGATGAAGTTGAGTAGTGACATTGAACAAATAAGGTTACTTATCTTGCCCTCTTAATGATGATTTCATGATATAAGTTACGTGCTAAAATATACGATTTTGAATGAGAGCTGAGTCGCACGTTAATAATTATATGTCATGCACACAAATACATATAAACAAGCCACACACATATAAGCATACATAAGTAACATGAAAACTTAAAATGAGAAAGATGATAAACTATTATAACCATCTATTTGAGATGCTTCTACTTGAATTAGATGCATCTCTATCCATTTAGATGCATTTCATTAGTTTTAAGTGAGTTGAATTAAAATGACGCAGTAGTACTGAGTAGCAAATGTTAACCCGTCATGGGATAAAATTAACATAGATTCTCCGAACTTGATAAATGCATCTATATAAGTAATGCGTCCTAATTTTCAAACACACACACTATATTAATTTTGATAAATATTCTCTATATTAATTTGAGACTTTTATTTATCTTGCATTAACCCATTATTGCTACTAAAACTTTACTAATTTGTTTTACTACTTTAGTTCGCGCTTTTTTATATAACACCTTTTACCGCTTTTGTTCGTTTATATAACATCTTCATCTCGCTCCCAATCTTACACCCAAACAATTCATTTTTTTGATCCAACTTCTCATCTGGAACTACTGTGATGATGTAATTGTCATCTCGAAATGATCATGATGATGTATGATGACTATGCTATAGCGAATGTTTTGATAACTTTCCATTCAAATTTTTGTTGTTGGACGGAAAAGGGTTTAGATTCTAATTGATGAAAGTGAAAGTGACAAAGATTAAAAGTGAAACATATTGGAATTTA
The DNA here is from genome assembly GCA_026074375.1 of Tanacetum coccineum. NCBI lineage: Eukaryota > Viridiplantae > Streptophyta > Magnoliopsida > Asterales > Asteraceae > Tanacetum > Tanacetum coccineum. The sequence continues at coordinate 16,886 of BQNB010097747.1, read as the reverse complement.
TGTTTATAAAAAAACGTAAGAAATGATCATTCAACTATAAAAGCTTGTCGCTATAAAATCATGTTGCTGTGCGCGAGTACTCGTATAGTAAAAGTATAAATCACCCAACGGATTTTCTGTAAGATGATCATAGCACATCTCAAACGATATACAATGTTACTTAACTTTGATGTCTAATGTATATAGTTTATAAAAAATATACGCTAATATGAGGTAATGTATATGAAATGACATGACACTTGGTACTATAGGTTTAGTTAACAAATTTATAGTAAGCTTACAAAAGCATATACAAAGAACACAAAAGAATCGTTACACACTACTAAAACAATAACAATTGATGTTTAACAACATCGCAAAAAGTTTAAATTAGATAAAAAAAATCTCAATTGCTTATCTCTAAGGTGCTTAATCTTACTCCATATTTTATTATAACTTTAAGTCGATGTTATTATACTAGGCTTTCCTAATTCATATAATCGTAATTTTTTAGTTTCATTTGATTTTATGTAGCCTTGTGTCTGACGTCTCTAACAAACACATGGTTTGAGATGACATTGACCCAAAGAAAAATGGTGATGGTGATGGAGGAGAAATGGTTGAGGGTGATGTGGAATAAAAAAAAATTAAAAAAATGACGTGGAAACATATTGGTCATATTGTCACATAATAAACAAGTTCTTTGGTCTAGACAGTATGAAATTTAGTTCGTTGGTGAAGTCGGGACAATTTTGAAACTTCGTAGGTATTTTATGACATTGACCCTTTTTTATTTGCTAACTAGAAATACTAAGAAAAAATTAAAATAAGAATAGAGTTTGAAATATGAAAAGAACAAGAGAAATTAAATTATAAAAAGGACATGGTTAGTAGACTTATCCCACATCGCTAGAAGAGGAAAACTTCCAAGAGAAAAAACTCTATATAAGCAAAGCCCCATCCTATTTTAAAACTTAGTTAATCTTTCGATGTTATTAAACCGTGATATTTTAAACAATATTTGTTGAGCTTATAAGTTATATTAGCTTTAGTTTGAGAATAAGAACAATTTTTATAATTTATAATTGTAAATGAGCTCGATCTTTTATACAAGCATCTTAAGCCTCAAAGTTATTTAACTGTAAGAGTACAAAAAAAGGTAAACTATCTTAAACGAGCCTCGAGCTCGAGCTCGAACAACAACAAAATATCCGAGCTCGAGCTCGAGCCAATTTATAAAGTCTATTCGAGCTCGAGTCGAGCTCGACCCGAGTAATTAATAAACGAGCCTAGCTCGTTTAGGCTAAAACTCAACTCGGCTCGGATCGTTTACACCCCTAGTCTCATGATATTACCTTCTCCACAAAATTCAATTCTAACTACCTCTACGACTCTTGTTATAGTATTTGCTACTATTTTATCTATATCAAAGATTAACTTTTTTGTTTTTTCATTCATATGTTGACAAAATCTAAAAGCACTATTTAACAATGTTCTTTCTAAGAAACGTTGTATATCCTTCAACTCTATCTTGTTCACCTGAACTGCTACTCTAAAGGCTGTTTCACATATATCAATTGATTCATCTGCACAATCGAGATATGTTGCTTGGAATGTAAAGTGATTGCGATGATGACTGAAACATGCCTGGAGCAAGTTAGAGGTGATAGGGTTTAAAACCACCATTTATGCACCTTATAGGCATGCCACTTGCCTTGAGTTGTTGGAAAAAATTACAGCTTCGAATGCACGCTTTAATTATTGGTTCAGGTATTCTGTTTTTTTTCCTCTTCATAACCCCTTTACACGTGAGGTGGCGAAACAGACTTATGATACTGACATGGAAGTAGATTGCTTTATGTACTATGTTGATGAAGCCTTTGACTTTAAAACAGAATATGGTTACAAACACGTTAATCTGATGTGTTATTATGGAATAAAGACAGAGGCCGAACTATTAAGTGGTAGTATTATGAAAATGTCAAGCTCTTTTGACAGAAGAAACGATGCTGAAGCAGTTGGTTTATCTGTTGAGTCGCTAAGGAAGGAGGCCATAAACTGGTTTAAAAAGGATTCGAGGGATTTAGATGATGGTGATGATAATGTCTACGCAAAAGCATATGCTTGGTATCATATCACATATCATCCAGATTATTGGGAAAAGTACAACCAGGATATGACACGTGATCATTTTTTGATTTTCCCATTGTGCATTCAGGATAAGCTTATTGAGATCAAGAGACGTAAAGCGGTTCTAAAAAGGTATGTTGACTCCGATTGGCTTCCAAAGGAGTCCAATTGGCAACAACGCTAATCTAAAACCTTAGGATACCTAAAGACCCACTAATCTAAAACCTTAGGATACCTAAAGACCCGCTTTCATGTTGTGTCTCTGAATGAAAATGCGTCGTCGTGATAGCTAAACAAAGACAACTAACAAATCTTAAGCCCCGACTAAAATATCATACCAAACATGAAATATCATCCGAAGTGTATTTGAATGCATAAAATTTCCTAAATCGCTTTATAAAAGAGTGCATTGTTATCGATAATGTTAATACAAATAATGTCTAAAAACGTTATTTATATTTTTTGACCTCTCAATGTTTTGATAACAACAAACCGTAAAAATGTTTACAATAAAAATAAACGTTTTTAAATTACTAATCATAAAATTCTATTTCTAAGATTAATCACTTAAGGTATGGATAAACAAATCATTAAACATGATTAGTGATCAAGAAAATATTTTTTTCTTAAACCTTACATTTCTACAAATGTGTTTTTATAAAAATATAAAAACAAAATATTTATTCATTAAAAGAAATGTTTTATTAAAAACATAAAATTTGAAATTCAAATTTTCCCCCCAAAATGGAAGGATCCATAACAGATACAACTTTCACCACAAAGGGACAAAAAAGGGAGCAGAGTCTAGTGGCGGCCCCCTTATAGGCTCGGCGGCCCCCTTATATATAAGGGATTGCTAGGACCGCCACCAGCAACGGTCATTTTTTTGTCCCCCTGATCACTAACATACCTTGATGTTGTTTCAAGTGATTAATTCTTCCTTCCTCCTTTCTTCTTCCTCTAATCAAGTGCAAGAGAAGAACAATCATATTCTTCTATGTACGAATTGTTATCAAGTGACCTCTCTTCCTCCTCAACAAATCTTGATTACATCTACTTAGTGTTGTTCTGTAAATTGGATCGTGTGTAGATCCAATTATGTATAGTGTGTATTGGTGTGATTTGGATTGTGTGTCTATCCAAGGGTATACATATATCTTGTGAGTTTATAAAGACTTAGTGAAGTCTTAGATAGGTTCTAGCTAAGATTAGGACTCGACATCTAACTTAGTGTCGGAAAAGAAAGTAAGCGACGTGTAAACAGTTTTCTCTGCCTAAAGGGAGCTTGTTGACATAGTGAAATCTCGAGTGGAGTACTCGGGGAGTGAAGTAGGAATGAAGATGTGCTTCGTTGCCGAACCACTATAAATCCCAGTGTCTTGGTTTGATCGTTTCTTTCTCTATCTCTCTATATTTTTATTGATTACTTAATACATAGCTTAGTTGTGATTCATATTGTTGATTGATGGACTGACATACAACTCGAATCAAACAATTTTCTAAGTAAAGTTTTAAAACGCCAAATTAACCGGTAAACTATTCAACCCCCCTTCTAGTTTCCTACAATTGGTATCAGGAGCCAAGGTCACTCAAGATTTTTAAAATATATTGTATTTTAAAGCTTGGATCAATCTATGGAATCCGAAAAATATCTAGAATGGCAATCTAAGCAAAGACCGCCACTTATTGAAAGCGATAGTTTTATTTATTGGAAAAATAGATTCGAGACATATGTTAAATCTAAAGATCTAGATCTTTGGCATGTTATTACAAAAGGTGATTTTCAACCTATTATTCAAAATCCGGAAACCAAACTTGATGAGGTTGTCCCTTTTGAAAAAAAATCAGATTATCTTAAAAGAAGGCTTGCAAAAAATAATGAAGCCAAAATGGTTATTTATAATGCTTTGCCTAGAAAGAAATATAAATGAATTTTTATGTGCAATACGGCAAAAGAAATTTGGAAAACTTTGTTAATCACCTATCAAGGTAATAGCCAAGTCAAAGATAACAAGATCGACCTTTTGATTCAACAATATGAACAATTCGTCATTTCCGAAGACGAATCTATAGATAGTGCTTTTACTAGACTTAATATTATTATTACTTGTCTTAAAGCTCTTGATGAAGGTTATTCTAGTAAGAACTATGTAAGGAAGTTTCTTAGGGCTCTACATCCTAAATGGAGAGCAAAGGTCACGGCGATTGAAGAGTCGAAAGACTTGATATCACTATCTCTTGATGAGCTCATTGGAAACCTCAAAGTCCATGAGATGATCATCAAGAAAGATTCTGAAATAGTCAAAGCAAAAGTTGAAAGGAAATCTCTTGCTTTAAAGGCTAAGAAAGAATCTAGTGATGAAGAGTGTTCGATTTCTGATAGTGAAGACGAAGAGTATGCCATGGCGGTAAGAGACTTCAAGAAGTTCTTTAAGAGAAGAGGAAGATTTGTGAGACAACCTCGGAATGACAAAAAGACGTTCCAAAGAAGTCGTGATGACAAGAACGGTAAAAGTGATAGAAAATGCTTTAGATGTGGAGACCCGAATCATCTTATTGGAGAATGTACAAAACCACCGAATGACAAGAATCAAAGAGCTTTTGTCAGAGGCTCTTGGAGCGATAGCGGTGAAGAAGATGATGAGAAGGTTAAAAATGAAACGTGTCTCGTAGCTCATGCATCAAGTGAGGTATGTTCCGAATCCTCCTACTTTAGTGATGAAAACTCATCAATTGATGATTTAGCTTTAGACAAAGAATATGATAAATTATGCAAAATGAGTCTAAAGATAATCACTAAGAACAAAAGGTTAAAAGCTACTAGAATTAGTCTAGAAAATGAGCTTAGAGAAAAACAAGGGAGTTGATCTCGATTGTGCAAAGTGTCATACACTTAAAATTGAAAACGAAAAGCTCAAAGAATAATAAACTAGATTAAATAAATTTGAAAAGAGTACACATTGCTTAAATGAAATATTAAGTAATCAAAAACCTTTCGGTGATAAATTAGGTTTAGGGTTTAATTCATTTGAAGCATCATCTAGTGGAACTAAGGAAATAAAATTTGTAAAAGCTCATAAAAAAGGCATCTCCTGATGGAGGTCCCATAAATATGGGCAGCCCCTTTAATGAATTTGGGACCGCCAGCAGCATCGCCTGTATCTGAGAAAAGTGTTTCTTTTCGAAAATCTATTTTGGGTCCTAGACCAAAACATATAATTGTAAACAAAGTCAAAGTTCCTGTAGCTAGTGACAATGAAGTTAGACAATTCTATAAGCCATTATCAATACCCGGAGTTGGATTTTCAAAACCTAATTTTAGATCAAAAACTCCACCTCCTAGGAGAGTCAATAATAACTATTCTCATCCTAAAACACCGCAACCAAAAAGACATGTTGGTCGACAAAATGAACCACATGGATTTCGAGTAACTTGGAACAACTTTCCACGTCAAAGTTACATGCCATGGGAAATGTGTCTTCCATTCTTACATCCCAATCAATTACATCAAATGCAAGGGATGTTTGGCACTAACAACTTAGACCCATGAGATATTGGGGACCAAATGTTTGAGTTATTGTCTTATATAAATAGATATGCCTTAGAGTCGACTTGGAGCCCGATGAATGGATCAAGGATAGCGGATGCTCTAAACATATGACGGGAAACCAACAACTCTTCTCTACTTACAAGGCATACAATGGAGGTAATGTCATTTTCAGTAGTAATCTTCGCGGTAACATCATAGGCAAAGGTACGATTTCTAATGACTCTATCAAAATAGATAATGTAGAACATGTTGATAACTTAGGATTTAACTTGCTAAGTGTAAGACAAATATGTGATAATAAGTGTAAAGTAAATTCTTTGAACATGATAGTGAAATCACTAAGAACGGTAAAGTCATAGGTAATGGTATTAGGAAGAAAGGCTTATATGTAATGAAGTTAAGAAATAAGCCAAAGAATCAAGTTTGTCTAGCAACAATTGATACGAATTCCACTTTGTGGCATAGGAGATTAGATCACGCAAATATGTGTCTCATTCAATCGTTGCTTCTAAGGAATTAGTTAGAAACTTACCTAAGCTTAGGTTTGATCAACATTTTTGTGATGCTTGTAATTTTGTAATGCCAATGGTATTACTCACAACTTCTCGGCTCCACGCACTCCTCAATCAAATGGCGTAGTTTAAAGGAAAAATAGGACACTTCAAGAAATGAGTAGAACTATGTTGAACGAGCAATCGTTACCTCAAACGTTTTGGTGTAACGCCGTAGATACTTCAACATATATTCTCAACCAAATCCTAATTAAAGCCATCCTAGGAAAAAACGTTATGGAAATATTAAGAGGTAGGAAACTACTCTTGGACTATATTAGAGTGTTTGGAAGCAATGTGTTCATTCTAAAACACTATAAAGGACTACCTTACCAAGTTTGACGGAAAGTCTTACGAAGGTGTCTTTCTAGGTTACTCCCAAAATAGTAAAGCCTATATCATTCTTAATAAACACACTAGGAAAATCGAATAATCACTTAACGTGACATTCGATGAAACTCCTCCACCATCTAAGACATCACCCTTGGTGGATGATGACTTAGATGAAGAAGAAGCAATTAGGAAAATCGAAAAGAAAAACCTAGAAAATGATGTTGAAAATGAAACATTAGAGATTGACAGAAATAGTCATATTAAGTAATTAGGGACCCATCCCATAGAAAATATCGTAGGAAACCTTAACCAAGAACCTTAGATTATAAAGCTCAAAAAAAGTAACTTTATTGTTTTTAGATCTACTCTAGAACCTAAGCATGTTAATGAAGCCTTAGGATGCTGAAGTTGGATAGTCGCTATGCAAGAAGAATTAAATCAATTCATTGATAACGACGTTTAGGAGTTAGTTCCACAACCTAAGAATATGACAATTATAGGAACTAAGTAGGTATTTAGAAATAAGATAGACGAGAACGGTATTGTTTCTCAAAATAAGGCTAGGTTAGTTGCTCAAGGCTACAACCAACAAGAGGGCATCGTTTATGATGAAAACGTATGCCCCGGTTTGCTAGACTTGAATCTATTTCGGATATTATTAGCTTGCTTGTGCCTTAGATTATAATTTTCCAACTGGTGTAAAAAGTGCATTCCTAAAAGGTTTTATCATGAGGGGTATACGTGGAAACATCTAGGATGTATTGATATGAAACGATTCATGCTTAATAAATTAAAGAAAGCTTTGTTAGTCTATAAAGCAGACTAAAAGCTTGGTAGGATTGATTATAATGCTTTTCTATTAAACATGAATATAAAATGGGGAATGGTAGATAACATTCTTTTTACGTAGATAAAACAAATTCGAATTCTCATTATTTTCAATAAAAAAACAAATAAAAAAATAAAATAAATATTATGTCGATGAATTATATTCGGGTTGACTTGTCAAGACCTGTGTGATGAAATTTTGCGAAAATACATGCATGACGAGTTCGAGATGAGCATGATGGGGTGAACTATCACTTCTTTCTGGAGTTACAAAATTAAACAAATGTGAAGATGGTATAGTCTTTAATCAATCTAAGTATATTAAAGCAAACGCTTAAGATATTTGGTCTAGAAGTCTAAACCAATGAAAACTCCCATGTCCTCCGATACTGAACTCACGAAAGATGAAGAGTGTGAGTCGGTAGATAGTACCACGTATCGAGGCATGATAGGTGGTTTATTATACCTAACGGAAAATAGGCCTGATATCATGTTTTGTGTCTGCCTTCGTGCCCGCTTCCAAGAGGCTCCCAAAACCTCTCACCTTGAAGTGGTTAAGCGTATCTTCCGATACATTAAAGGCACTATGCACTTAGGATTATGGTATCCTAAGGGGACCAGCATAGAAACCGTAGTATATGCCAACTCTGATCATGTGGGAGATTATGTGGACTAAAAGAGCACTAGCTGTATTTGTATGTTCGTAGGATGTTGTTTGACATCTTGGTTCTCGAAGAAACAAACTGCTCTGGCTATATCCACTATCGAAGCCGAATACGTAAGCACCGAAAAGGCATGTCAACAAGCATTATGGATGAAACAAGCTCTCATCGACTACGACGTACAACTCGATGACGTTCCCATCATGTGCGACAACAAAGGAGCGATTGACCTTAGCAAAAGCCCGGTGCAACATTCTCATACTAAACATATCAAAATACGTCATCACTTTCTTCTTGATAATGTCCAAAAAGGACATATCTCAATCGAAAAAGTGCCATCCGTCGACATTCTTACTGAACTCCTTAAACGTGAATCGTTTAACTATCTACGTCTTGGTTTAGGAATGATGGAACACATTCCATAAACCATATTAAGTCCGCTTCTCATTCTTCTGTCTCAATTCTAGTCCGTGTTCCACTCCGTGTCGTGACAACTTAAATATTTCATCCAAAGTACTTTAAGCATATTTAATTCACGGAATGCAAATTAAATTGTCACCCTCTTCGTTAAATTTTCGTTAAAAACCGAAAACAAAAATGCTTGCTTGAGGGCGACCCCCATATAGGCGGCCCCCAATATATTTAGGACCACCATCAGGGATATGAAAATATGAACACCAAAAACAAAATTTTCAAAACACAAAAACAAACACCCCCTCTTCCTGCTACCATTGACGAACTCGACTTCAAATCCACCAAAACTTAAAAATCGACCATTAAAACTTAAATTGAAGATCAAATCAACACCAATAATCATTCTTAACATCACAAAGATCATCAATTGTAAGTCATTTCATATATTTTCTTTCAATTTGAGTCTAGGGTTTATGATGAACACCAAAAATTGAAATTGGGTATTTTCCATTTTTCTTTCAATTGTGTTCAATTAAAACTATTAGGATACAATGTATAACTAATATGCTTCCCGTAGACATAGGATTTGCATACATTGATGTGTTTTGTCAAAAAATCATTTTTGAACAAAAACCCCAATTTCATTTTCCAAATCACTCACGTTAGGAACACAATAAAATTGTTGTTATGCATTGTCAATACAACCTAAAAACGTTTTCAAACACATGCATAATGATCTCATGAACAAATTTCGAGATACATAATTCATATGTATTTTTCGACTTGTTTGGTTGAGCAAAATCAAACTAAGGAGCGTTTGGATTAACTCTTAGGATTTTATACTAGGTCGAGTTGATCTTTGCTCCACATTTGTTGCTTATAGGCACACACTAGGCACGAACTCAAAACATAAAAACAAGTATTAATGATTAATATATGAGCTTGTTCATGATTTTCTAGGTAACAATGCCTCGAGCTACCGGCCTAGATCATCAAAAGACAAGAAACTACATACCCTTAATATCAAATGAATTCAATCAACCTTTGCTAAACACAATGGCAAATCTCGAAAAATGATATTTTCATGAGGGAAGGGTTGTAAGTCCAAACTTTAAAAATATGAGTCACATTCGTGCTAAGTTTGAGTCAATCGGCTTTGATTGCTTGTTAGACATTAACGAACAAATTGTACCTTATTTTGTTCTTGAATTCTATTGTCAACTCACCTTTACCAACAATCCTAACAGTCAATTCGTTGTCAACTTTGTCATTCAAAATAAGCCATTCTCGCTCACTCTTGAGGAATTCGGTCAAATTCTAAAAATTCCATTCAAAGGTCAAGCCTCCACCACCGAAATGTGGTCTCTTGACCATTTGTCGGTGAGTGTTCCAAGTAAAGGTCTTTATAAAACCAAACCTCCATCTCCAAGAGTCATTAAGTCTTTCATTCAAATTCCACGACAAGGACAAGAAACTCGTACTAAAAACAAGAAAACCATTGTCGTAGGTGAAAACAAAATTTGAACCCGCGAGATTCAAACTCACATGAAACCTTGGGTTGAGATTATTCGTGAAAATGTCATTTGTCTAGGAGGACATAGGGATCATGTCTCCGCTTGTCTTTGTTATATGCTTTATTGCATTGAGACATCCACTCCTTATAACCTATCATTTTTCAGTCTCAAAAGAATGGAAAAGACTCGATTTAAACCAAAAGAACTCTTACCTTATGGGATGCTCTTGACTAGGTTATTCAAACATGTAGTGTTTGTGTCTCCTAAGCTAGCTTTTGATCATTATCTCTCACATGATCGAGCCATGCATCCGCTCGCTCCTCATTATGAGCGAAAGACACGAGCGGATCGGGGCATGAAAAGACCACGTGAATCAAATGCTAGTTCCTCCTCCACCAATCAAAATCCACCTTCCTTATCTCTCCAAATTGATGTGATGGTTGATGATAATGATGATGAGTCATTTCACTCCAATTCCTCATCTCACACTTAACATATCTCTTCCTCATCGAATGTTGATTCTAGAGTCCATCAAAATCCTCCTCATGAAAATTATGACTTGAACACCCTTCTATCCGAAACAATAACTCTCTAAAATCAACAACGAGATGCTCACCGAGATGGATTAAGGTCAATTGGACAAACTCTCAAGAACATAATGGGAGGAAAAAGGAAGTGAAGATGTCCCGTCTCATACCCCAATCACAAGTCCACCACCACAATGAGTCACCTTCTTCATCATTCTCACTCTTCAATTAATCACTCCCACATGATTAATTTGACTTAATAAATGTTCACTACCTTTGAGTATCACATCCTATGAAGTCAAGAATCGTCTACTAGTTTACCTTCATTAGATGCTTTAATATGTTGTGTTATGATTATCTTATGCTTGTATAATCATATATATTGTCCTTGTGACTATATATGATTTCTTCATGAATTTAAATGCACTTTATTTATGAGTTTTCAAATGTGTGAATTATACTCTTAAGATATTTGTCATGTTATGTTTGTTTGCACTTGTACTTCTAACCTTGTTTTGTAGCAAATAAATTATCGTAAGATCGATCTCTTGGTGCCCCGAACAAGGGGGGCTTACATCAAGGGGAGTCTTTTATTGTTGATTTCTTTCTCTCTACTACGACTCGACGATCAACCTTTTTGAATTTGACAAAAGGGGGGAGAAATAAAATTAAACTCATTAATAATTTATAAACTTCTATTTTTATAATAAATGAGTTTATGTTTTGTCATCATCAAAAAGAGGGAGATTGTTAATACAAATAATGTCTAAAAATGTTATTTATATTTTTCGACCTCTCAATGTTTTGATAATAACAAAACGTAAAAACGTTTACAATAAAAATAAACGTTTTGAAATTACTAATCATAAAAGTCTATTTCTAAGATTAATCACTTAAGGTATGGATAAACAAATCACTAAACATGATTAGTGATGAAGAAAATATTTTTTCTTAAACCTTACATTTCTACAAATGAGTTTTTATAAAAATCTAAAAACAAAATATTTATTCATTAAAAGAAATGTTTTATTAAAAACATAAAATTTGAAATTCAAATTTTCCCCCCAAAATGGAAGGTTCCATAACATATACAACCTTTACCACAAAAGGACAAAAAAGGGAGCGGAGTCTAGTGGCGGCCCCCTTATAGGCTCGGCGGCCCCCTTATATATAAGGGACCGCCAGGACCGCCACCAGCAACTGTCATTTTTTTGTCCCCTATAAATACTGGGCCATCCCATTTGAAAAACTTAACCTCTTGCCACAAATTTTTCTCAGATCTATCTTTCTCTCTTCTTCCTTTCTTTCTAAAACACATGCCTTGATCACTAACATACCTTGATGTTGTTTCAAGTGATTAATTCTTTCTTCCTCCTTTCTTCTTCCTCTAATCAAGTGCAAGAGAAGAACAATCGTATTCTTCTATATACGAATTGTTATCAAGTGATCTCTCTTCCTCCTCAAGATCACAAATCTTCATTACATCTACTTAGTGTTGTTGTGTAAATTGGATCGTGTGTAGATCCAATTATGTATAGTGTGTATTGGTGTGATTTGGATTGTGTGTCAATCCAAAGGTATATATATATATATATATATCTTGTGAGTTTGTAAAGACTTAGTGAAGTCTTAAATTGGTTCTAGCTAAGATTAGGACTCGACATCTAGCTTAGTGTCAGAAAAGAAAGTAAGCGACGTGTAAACGGTTTTTTCCGCCTAATGGGAGCTTGTTGACATCGTGAAAAACTCGAGTGGAGTACTCGGGGAGTGGAGTAGGAACGAAGAGGTGCTTTGTTGCCGAACCACTATAAATCTCGGTGTCTTGGTTTGATCGTTTCTTTCTCTATCTCTCTATATTGTTATTGATTACTTAATACATAGCTTAGTTGTGATTCATAGTGTTGATTGATTGACTGACATACA
>BQNB010097746.1:0-25318 GCA_026074375.1 Tanacetum coccineum | reverse complement strand
CAAAATAAGCTTTTATATAATAAGTAACTAAACTCTTTCTATGACACATTTGGTCTAGTTAACTAAATATAAGTCTTGAGTTAATCAAGTTAATTTGTTAAAACGTTTTCTGACGCGAAACACTTTTTATAAGTTAAAGGTTCCATCTTTGAGATCTTAATAATTTCCATCACTTATGAATTATTTTCAACTATCCGAGTAGTCATCTTTATTATCACTAGTAAAAAGTTATTTACAAAATTGTTAAAGTCTATTTTCTTCTGATTATTTGAATACTACTCAAATCCCTATGGACGACCTGGTCTTACTTAAAAAGATTATACTACATACGTGGGTTATACTTTTACCCGTGTGTTTCCCTATAATAAAAATCGGTATTTTCAGTCATTATAAATTTAAAGCTTTTGACACACATCAAAGTTTTTGGCGCCGTTGCCGGGGATTTTTAAGCTGTTCTATAGTCAACTCTGGAAAATTATTTTAACTCCCCATCTTTTTAAAAAAAAATTGCCGTACAGTTTTCTGGCAAACTGACCCAAATAATTTCTCCTTTGGATGCATACACGTGCTTCCAATTATGAACTTGTTGAACCTTTACCTAAACCTAAACGCACTCTGAATCGAAGACCTCGTCAACGAAACAGAAGAGTTCCATACGATCAAAGAAACAATCCACCTCAACACCCAAGAATTGTCTATCCGCCAATTCTCAACATCAATTACTTCCGCCACTTTCTTGATATTCTTCGAAATTAAGACTGGATGATGAACCCATGTGGGTTTCCGACCGTGTCGTCGCTCCGACTCCCGGTTCCGTAATCACAATTCCTGAAACCGCAAACGAATTTGCCATTAAAGGTAACCACTTGACTCTCGTCAAAGGAAATCAATTTGATGGTAGAACCAAAACCGATCCTCATAAACACATTCATGAATTCCTCAGAATCTGCGATATGTTTAAATGCAGAGATACCGAGAATGAAGCTGTCCGCCTAATGATGTTTCCCCTATCACTCACTAGAGAAGCAAAAACATGGCTGGACGAACTCAACGAAGGAACTATCGAAACGTGGGATGAACTTCAAACCGCTTTCATTAGCCGATTCTTTCCCCTAACTCTTTTCGACCTACTCCTCGGAGAAATCCATGCTTTCTCTCAACATGAAAATGAATCTCTAACCGATGCTTGGCTTCGTATGAAGGAAATGCTCCGAAACTGCCATGGTCATAATCTGTCCAAAGGCAATATTATCAAAATCTTTTACCATGGTCTCAACGAAATAACCCAAGAAGTTCTAAATGCCGCAACTGGTGGTATATTCCTCTATAAAACACCAAATCAAGCTTATCAGCTTCTCGAAGATAAAGTCTTACTCAAACTCGTCTGGGCTAAAAATCAAAAAACCAAATCATCTCTTAAGAAAACCATTGCTTTCGCTAATTAAGGTAATAGTAATTCCAATACTGACAAAATTATGGCCCGAATGGATGACATGACCATAAAAATCGATGCTCAGTACAAGAACTCCAATCTCGTGCTAAACAACCAACACCCGATCTTGACGATGATGACATACCTATGTCCCGTGAAAAAGAAGCTAAATTCATGCAAACTTTCCATAAGACTCATTTTTACAATGATTACCGCGACCGAGACTCGAATCGCGATAATTGGCGTTCAAGCAGACGAAATGATTATAATCAAGACAACTACCGATCTAACACCAATGACAAACCGTAATGATCTTCAGAAACAATTCAACGATTTCATGAAATCTCAATCTCAGACCAACGCTTTTTGTCACAGAAAACGTTCATGGATCTCAAAACTCAACTCGAAACCGTAGCCAAATTTCATCAAGCTTCGATCCAGAATCTTGAAACTAAGATCGACATACTTGCTGACAAGCAATCTGGTCGACCTTATGGATCTCTTCCAAGTAACACTCAACCAAACCCAAAAGGACATAATTCCAAATCCTATCAACCACTGCAATCTCGTAATGAGCATGTGAATGCCGTATTCATAAGAAGTGGTAAATCCTATAACCCACCAGTTAACCCAAATGATCAACGAAACAATTCTGAAACCCCTATCAACTTCGATAGCGATGATGAAGATGAAGAACCTACACCACAACCGAAAACTTAAAATCCAAAACCAGCCAAAGAAACTCCGTAACCAAACATACATAAACACATAAATCTCATATCCTCAACGTCTTAGGAAAGAGAAAATGGAAGCCTAATACGGAAAATTTACCGACATGATCCGCGCCGTCTGAATCAATGTACCTCTTATCGACGTCTTAGCGAATGCCGAACATGAAAATTTCTCAAGGACTAATCATCAACAGAGCGACAAAATCAAGAAAATCTATGCCGCTTTCTTAAGCGATGAAAGCTCAGTAATGATCCAAAATAAAGTTCCACCCAAACTCGGAGATCCTGGAAGTTTCCTTATTCCATGTAATTTCAACAAAAACCTTCTCCTATAATGCTTTGGCCGATCTTGGTGCTAGCATTAACCTTATGCCATATTCCTTATATGCGAAACTATCTCTTGAAACTCTTAAACCTACCAAAATGAGTGTGATATTAGCCAACAGATCATTCCAATACCCTGTTTGAATAGCTGAAAATATCTCGTTGAAGTTGGTAAATGCACCTTTCCTGCCGATTTCTATTCTTGAAATGGAAAAGATAGTAAAGTTCCCCTCATCGTGACGACCATTTTCTTCACACTGCTAATGCCGTTAACGAGTTACACAGAAAACACTCAATCTGTAGTTGAATCAGAACGAATGATCTTCAATATCGATTCTGCGATGAAACAACTCTATCGAACGATGATACCTGTTTCAGTATCGATGTGATTGATGAAATCTTAGAAGAAGATTTCGATGCTCTTTTAGACGAAGGTAGTAAAATTCTCCATTCCATCGAAGGAACCCTTCTCGAAGAAGAAATCTTTGCTGAATTTGATGAATTCGTAGCAATGACTACCGATGAAAGTTTTGACTCTGAATCTGATACCGAAGAACCACCATTCAAAAAAATCACCATCAACACAGACTATAAAATCAATACATCCCTGGAAGAACCTCCTACAGATCTTGAACTTAAACCCCTTCCTGATAATCTATAATATGTATTCCTGGAAGAACCCTCTTTTCTTTCTGTTATCATATCATCTCAGCTTTCCATAGAAAAGAAAAACAAACTTGTATCCATTCTTAAGAAACACGAGGAAGCTTTTGCTTGGAAAACAACTGACATTCTTGGTATTTTCCCATCATTCTGCAAACACAAAATACAACTTCTGGATGACAAGAAACCCATTGTTCAAAAACAAAGAAGGTTGAATCCAAACATACAGGAAGTTGTTAAGAAAGAAATCGTGAAACTCTTGGATATCGGTATTATTTATCCAATTGCCGATAGTCCTTGGGTTAGTCTGATTCACTGTGTGCCAAAGAAAGGCGGAATTATAGTTGTTACAAATGAAAACGATGAATTTGTCCCAACAAGAGCTGTTACGGGTTGGCGAGTATGCATCGATTATCGTAAACTCAATGAAGCAACCGCAAAAGATCATTTCTCTTTGCCGTTTATGGATCAAATGTTAGAAAGACTCACTGGAAATAAATATTTCTGTTTCCTCGATGGTTTTTTGGATATTTTCAAATTCCTATTGATCCTAATGATCAAGAGAAAACAACATTCACATGTCCTTTCGGAACATACGCTTATAGGCGAATGCCTTTCGGTCTACGTAATGATCCTGCCACATTCCAAAGGTGCATGTTAGCAATCTTTCATAATATGATTGAAGAATCAGTCGAAGTATTCATGGACTATTTTTTCGTCTTCGGAAATTCTTTCGACACATGCCTAAACAACCTCGATAAAATGTTCCAACGTTGTAAAGATGCATATTGATGTCTTAATTAGGAAAAATGTTACTTTCATTCCAAGGAAGAAATCGTGCATGGACATCAAGGAATCTACGCATGACTTGAAGTCGACAAAGCGAAAATCGACGTAATCTCAAAACTTCTGCCTCCTACTAACATCAAAGGTGTTAGAAGCTTTCTCGGACATGCCGGTTTTTATCGACGTTTCATTAAAGACTTCTCAAAAATAGCCCGACCTATAACTAAACTACTTGAAAAAGATACCTCATTTGAATTGAATGATGAATGTAAAAAAGCATTCAAATTAATGAAGGAGAAACTCACATGTGCTCCTGTGATCGTAAGCCCAAACTAGAATCTTCCATTTGAACTTATGTGTGAAGCAAGTGATTTGCAGTTGGAACCGCTTAGTCAAAAAGTGGAAAAACTTTCACCCGATCTACTTCGCAAGCAAAACCCTTAATCCAGCTCAACAAAAATACACCGTAACCGAAAAAGAGCTTATGGCTGTAGTTTTTGCATTCGACAAATTTAGATCCTATCTTATTCTCTCAAAGACTATTGTGCACACTGATCACTCAGCTTTAAGGCACTTATTTAATAAACAACATGCTAAACCGTGTCTTATTCGCTGGATCCTTCTCTTGCAAGAATTTGACATCGAAACAAAAGATAGAAAAGGTACAGAAAATGTTGCAGTCGACCACTTATCTCGAATTGAAAATGAAGAAACAAGTGATGACTATGAAGTCGATGATAACTTTCATGGAGAAACACTTATGGAGATAGACACTAAAGACGACCCATGGTTTGCAGACTTTGCAAATTACTTAAGTGACATCATACCTAAAGGAATGACGTACCAGCAAAAGAACAAATTTTTCTCTGACCTCAAACACTACTTTTGGGAGGAACCCTACCTTTTCAAAGTATGTTCTGATGGTATGATTAGACGATGTGTCTCTGGACCAGAAACCCGAACCATTTTAGATCAATGTCACCACGGACTGACTGGTGGACATTATAGACCAAACACCACAACTAAAAAAGTCTTAGACTCAGGTTTTTACTGGCCAACAATCATCAAAGAAGCCCATACTTAATTCCACATATACGAAGCATGTCAAAAGATAAGAAATATTTCAAAACGTGATGAGATGCCCTTAAACAACATTTAAGTATGCAAAATTTTCAACATATGGGGTATCGATTTTATAGGACCTTTTCCAAAATTATACAAGTTCAAATATATCTTAGTCGATGTCGACTATGTTTCTAAATGGGCTAAAGCGCAAGCTCTACCAACAAACGATGCCAGAGTTGTTATTACTTTTCTAAAGAAACTATTCTGCCGGTTTGGAATGCCTAAAGCTCTCATAAGCGACAGAGGAACTCATTTCTGCAACAAGATAATGGAAAAGACTAAAAAGATATGGAGTTAACCACCGATTTTCTACATCCTACCACCCACAAACAAGTGGTCAAGTTGAAAACACGAATAGAGCTCTTAAAAGAATTCTTGAAAAGACTGTTAAAGACAATCCCGCTATCTGGTCAAGAAAACTTGATGACGCTTTGTGGGCTTTTTATACTGCTTACAAAACACCAACCGGAACAACACCGTACAAACGTATATATTGAAAGAATTTCCATTTGCCATTGCAAATTGAACACCGTGCATATTAGGCACTGAAAAACTGTAACCCAGATCTCATCGCTGCTGGTGAGAAGCGAATGTTTCAATTACATGAGTTAGTCGAACTAAGACATCAAGCCTATAAAAACTCTTATCTATACAAGGAAAGAACCAAAGTCTGGCATGACATGAAACTCAAGATGAGAAAAGAATTCAAACACAGAAACAAAGTGTTGCTCTTTCATTCAAAGTATAAATTCAAGCAGCCGAAGCTCAGATCTCGCTGGCAAGGACCATACGTAGTAAAACATCAATATCCTTCTGGATATGTTGAACTATATGAGAAAGATGGAAAAACGTTTATTGTTAACGGCCATCGACTTAAGCTATATCATGAAGAAGAAGATTATAATGATCAAAGGGAAACAGTTACTCTCTTATTTCCAAAAGAATGAACTCCAGAAGCATGAGTCCAGCTAACGACTCTCTTAAAAATTAAGCCTTCTTGTAATCTTAAATTCCTAAACCAGATCTCGGGAGGCAACCCGTGCTTTATTTAAGTGTGGATGAGTCCCTCCTCCATACAACCCCACTCATTTCCTTTATTTATTTTCTCTAAATATATATATATATATATATATATATATATATATATATATATATATATATATATATATATTTCTTTTTGTGTGCTTTTGTGTGTTTACTTTTATGCAGGTAATATAGCTCAAATTTGGAAAATTATGAAGTATGCTCAAGGAAGCTCTTTCGCAGCTACATTTCTCTATGCCCCGGGAAGTACCGTTTTCCCTTAATTTTTCCTATTTTCTAGTTTATTAGTTATCACATTGAGGGCAATGTTCAACTTAAGTGTGGATGGGAGCCAAATAGGAAAAATTAATAAAATTAATCATATCCCTTCATGTTTGACCTGCAATTTTTTTTTCCAACTGATATTTTATGAAATCTTAAAAATTAATATATATGCTTTCAATATAAAAATGCTTTTAGTAAGGCAAGTCCAAACCGAATTGACACTATAACTAGCACAAACTAGTCTACTAAATTATGAGAAATTTTAAGCCTTAGAAATATTCGGGTACCCACTTTTGGTACCTAAGATAATTGATGCCTTTAGCTTGTTCGAGTTAAGGTTTGAATGCAATTGCAAGTGTCGCATCCGTCGTTATAGCTGTGTATTTGTAATTTGTCGACTTTTCTAGAACAATGGTATTGGTTGAAAATTATATTTGAGTAAGCCAGTAATTTAGAAGCTCTAGAACTTGTGCTTGATCATCATTTACTAGACCGAAGCCAGATTAATCATATGTTATGTGGAGACATAAAATCTGAAAAGTTCCTGCAGCACTCCTTTTAGTGCTATTTGCTGAAGTATCTAAGTGAAGAAATTAAAATTGAAAGATAGAAGTTCTGTGCCAAACTAGTTATATAAAAAAAAAAAAAACAAAAAAAACAAAAAAAAGAGATGAAGAAGAAATAAAAATTCAAAGTTCAAGGCTTAAATTTTGACACATGAGATCCGTAAATGCTATTCTCCCTCAAAGTCACACCCCGTCATAGGCGATAACACTGAAATACAACGTAATGATCAATCATAAACACATGGATCAATTGGTAAGTGTCATGACGACCATCAACCTCAATACCACCTTGAGTGATGTCCCAAGTCAAGAACACATCACATAGTTGACAATTGTTACAACCATAAGCACACGCAGAGGTTCACACAATCTTAACCTCAATCCTCAAGAAACAAAATCCGTAACATACACCAAATGCAAAGCATCTCAAACAAGATTCCTACGGGATTCTCTAAAAGTCTGCTACATGCACCACAACCTTAATGATCATTGACTTCACCTGAAAATGATACTCGAAAACGTCAACACTAATGTTTGTGAGCTCGTAGGTTTGACTCAATACCCAGTTACTGTGCCAATCGTTTAAACAGTGGACAATAGTGCTATATGACAGTGAATATATGCATACAAACCTATGACTTAGCATCTCCGCTAATCATGTACGATGACCTAGCATCTCCGCTAGTCACCAAAACCAGCATATAACAATGCTCTTGGAGCCGCAACTATGATATATCACTTACGCACCTAAATGGCCTACTAGCTAGAGCACTATATTAGGGCAGGACCTCACACAAACTAGGGTAGGTGTACCCATCCGATCCAATAACCACACAGAAAACTGGGTAGGCATACCCATCCGATCCAATCAATCATGTAACACATAATATTCACATAGCAGTCATAAGCACATAACATTGTCCCAAAAACAAAACCTCGTTTTGCACAGTTAAGAAAACAGTTCAAAACACATTTGAGTATCATTTTCCCCCAACGAAAAAACGATAAAAATAAGGCTACAAGAACTCATCTCAAGCAAGTCTTTAGCAACCAAATCTCAATCACACAACCAAATGCAACGACGTCCGTACATGACCTAGTCCAATTAATGTCCCGTTTTAACCATTCATTTCTAAAACAGTCTTCAGGATTGATGCATAGGGGTCGGATGCTTGTTGTACGGTTATCTTAAACATTTTAGTGGTGTGATGGTTGACGACTTTACTCCAAAAATACTATATCAAACATATATCTTAGTACAATATACTTATACTTTTTAGCTAAATAGATAAGTAAATATTTATAATAAATAATTCTAAATATATTTCGATAAGTCTATTCGGCACACTTAATTACCATAAATATATCATTTATACTATACGAAATGAAACGTTTATGTTCGCTAAACAAATTAGAAAATTTTCTAGAAAATTTATATTTTTCGTCTTTTAGTCTACTTATTAAAATAATAAAATAATAATATTTTTTTATTAAAAATAAAAATCACATTTTAAGTAAAAATTCTAAGTATAAACTTTTTACGAAATTTGGGCATGACCCGTACGTTTATATGACGTTTCCCAAGGTTTTTAAACCTTATTTTCAAACAATTTCCAACATTTCAACACTTTTTGACCAAATTCCAAAAATCACCTTTCACGACGTTTAACAAAATACTTTCTCAAAATGACTTTCTATATATCTTCACAAGTATATTTCGCTTTCTACATATCCAAAACACGTTCTAAGCCCAAAACCAAGGCCCAATAGCGTATATAAGCTCAAATCAATATGTAATAAAGTAATTCGGACCACATTAAGCCCCCTCATAAGCCACGGCTTAAATGGGCTTATTGGGTCGTGAGTCTATAAGCTCCAAAATATATTTATTAAGCTTAAAAATAAGTTAATAAGCTACGCATATCGCATTTGGTTATCACCATAAGCTATAATAATAATCCATAAATATACGACATACTAGAGTAATAACCAAAACACTTTCTTTGTGTTACCATTTGTTGTCGTGGACATATAAGCCCAAAATAAGCTCATTCGAGCTAATAAAGAAGCCAAAATAAGCTATACAAGCTATTATCCAAAATAAGCTAACTAGCAAATAATGTTTTTCAACCACCACAACCACAATATCAAAACTAACACAACCTCATCTTCTTTTTATTTCATTCGAACTCCAAACGCACCCTATATAACCTTTTATAAATTTTTCGCTTTCGATTTTTAACGATCGGGCCGTACAACTAACATATATGCATCACTAACAACCCAAAAGGACAAGTAAAATTTAAATTTGAAAGACTTATAAAGTGGTCATCAAATTATAATTCGACACGAACCGGACAACCCAAACGTTGTTTTAATGAATACCCGAACACTAGAATCAACCCACTATATCACCAATCTTCATGTTTTTGATCAAAATTTTGAAAATTAAAGTTTGTGTGTATGTGGTGAACTCGGACGCAAGAGGAGAGAAAGAAGGAGGAACAAAAATAATTTTTGTGTGTGTTATGAAATGTGTGCTTAAGTTATAAGCATATGTGAGTACAAGGATGGATCACATAGCTAAAAACATGCCTCCTTGTCTCCTATGAGGCTTGAACTGCCGACTCGGTATCCTAGGGGCCCGGGGTTCTTCTTTTTGTGTCGGGATCACTTAAATACTTGTAAAACTCAACCGTAAAATATTTCCCAAAGTTATTTAGCATTTTTATTAACTTTAAAAATACTTTTCCAATAACTTAGAGTATTTACTTGACATAACTTCATATTAGACCTCCCAAAAACTCATTTGAACATTAACGGACGTGTCGGGACTCGTTTTCGGTATTTCTTAAAATTTACGAGTCCACCACCCGAAATATAAATAACATAATTGGTAGCCTCACCTCACACACAGCCCAATAAATAGAAAGAATTTTGAAGCAATAGGATATATCTAACAACTTTATCTTTCAGCAATTTTTCTTTACTATTTATTGTTTTAAACTCCTAACATTAAGCTTTTTTATAAAGATAAGCATATATCAAATTTCCAAGCATTGGTACTCTTAAAGTTTTATTCAATAAAAGTCAGGGGGAATTTTATGTTTCTTTTTCATTCCTGTTTCAGATAATCTCATTTTGGATGATAGAGCCCAATTAGTGATGGGCTTTGTGCTACAAACATCATGAGCTTATAAACTCTTAAGAAGCTCTTAAATCCTTGTTTAAAGCAAGGATCAAGGTGTGTTCCATTTTTCATTCAAAAAGGCTTATTTTGTCAATTTTCTGTTTTTACTTATTAAAGTGCTTATTTACTGCTTATTTGTGTCTATTTAGTCTTAATATTGCTTATTATTCCTTTTAGAATGTTTCTCATGATCTGTCTTTAAGTTATACTTAGTCTTCATAAATCTGTCCTAAAAAGCCTTAAAACTGCTTATTGGGTTAAGCTTATGATTAAGTGCTTTAAATTTGCTTATTAAGTTTTAACATACTTAGTTAAACTTCTGTTTTCAAGAATTTTTATCTAATACAGTTAAAATTGGAAAATCTGAGTTTAAAGGGGTGTTTGGCATAACAATATTTAACATTAGTTTTTAATACTGCTCGTTGCACATTTTGATCTTAAAGGCCAACATATGATTTATCCTTTAGACATATTCGATCAAGTTTAAACAAGTTTTAAAGAGTTTTTGATAAGATTTAAGAAATTTAAAAGCAAATTTTTTCAAGGTCTGATCATATTTTGTTCATACCAAACTGTGTGCAATTTATTTTGAGCTTTGGTAACTTTAAGTGCGAGTTTAGAGAATCAATTATGTAGTAAAAAATTGAACAATTAGAATATGGAATAAGAGTTGAATCTATTTCACAAAGTCTTGTCACAATCTGTCAAGTTGTATTCTTAGTTCTAAAGATTTTTTAAGACTCTCTTTTCAATCTTAGATTTAGATAAGTAAAAGTTGGTTTTAGAGTCTGAAAATCATAGCATAAGCTTATTGGTTTGTAAGCTTAATCTGTTTTCCATTTTTTAGGTCTCATAAGCTCATTAGCCTAGCTTATTTTAGGGCTACAGAAGCTCTTTTGTCACTTAAATCCTTTAAATCAGTAGTATAAGCCCTTTTGCATTATCTGTTTCCAGCTTATCCCTTAGGTAATCTAGCTTAATTTTTAATCACAAGTGCTTATTAGGAGTTAATCTTCATTTGTTTGAGCTTATTTTTAGGTTTAAAGCTTATTTTCCTAGCTTATTTTAAGGCTGCAAAAGCTACCTTTTCACAAAAAAAAACCAAAAAATATTGAAACTGCTCATTTGATTTCTGTCTTATTTGCTTAATTGATTTGCTTATTTTCTGTTTTAATTTGCTTATTAGGTCTAGTTTTAATCCTTGTTTGCTTATTTGGCTTTGTTAATCAGCTTTTAGTAGCTTTTAGCTTATTCTAGTTTATGCTTAAAAGCTTAAAAACTTCTAAGTGTTTATGTGTTTTTCTTAGCTTATTTTTGTGCTTATTATTAAGATTTAGGAAAATTTCTAGTTATAAAACATGCTTATTTTCGTGTGCTTTTTAAGTTTTTATAAAAAGATTTGAAAAAAAAACAAAAAAAAACCAAGGTCCAGGACTCGAACCTGCGACCTTAGCCTCACACACATACGTTTTAACACCACCTCCCACTACCAACTTGCCCTTGGGTCTTTTCCATTCATGGTTGGTTTCATTTATTATATAAGGGTTGTTTAGTGTTTTGCTTATTCGGCTTATATTTGCTTATTTACAGCTTATTCGTTCAGCCATTTTTCCAGTTAGTATTTTTCTTAGATTCCTTATAGTTCAAAGTATTTTTCTTGAATTTTTCAGATTTTTCTAAAATAGTTTAATATTTTTAATATTATTTTTAGATTAAAACTGTTTTTAATTCATAATTAATAAAATAAAAATCAAAAAAATATAATTCTTTTTTCTAAAATTTTCTTTTATCATTTAGGACTTTTAAAAATTAAAATTTCATTTCTAGGTTAAAATTTGAAGTTTTAGCTTTTTAGGTTACGTTTCTAGAATCCCGTTAATGTTTTTTAAGTTTAATTCGTATTCGCTTTAATTGTTGCTTGTTTTCATTTGTTATTAGCTTTATATTTGTAGAAATTAGAATCCAAATCAAAAAATCTTAATCTATTCAAAATCCCGATTACAAACGTCAACACGAAGTTCAATTCACGCCTCGTCGGAACATTAACGACCCGGGAAACGACTAGAAAGGTTCACTTTCGAAATCGATACTTCCGGAATTATATTTTATTTGTGAGTTGGTTTATCGCTTCGGTTAAAAGTGATTTGCTAACTTACCTATATTATATATATATATATATATATATACACACACACTATTGACCTCGATCAGTTTTTCAACCATCACGACCACAATATCAAAACTAACAAAACCTCATCTTTTTTTTTTATTTCATTCGAACTCCAAACGCACCCTATATAACCTTTTATAAATTTTTCGCTTTCGATTTTAACGATCGGGCCGTACAACTAACATCTATGCATCACTAACAACCCAAAAGGACAAGTAAAATTTAAATTTTAAAGACTTACAAAAATGGTATTCAAAATAAATTTCGACGCGAACCGGACAACCCAAACGTTGTTTTAATGAATACTCGAACACTAGAATCAACCCGGAAGTACCCAAACTCTCATGTTTTTTTTATCAAAGTTTGAAAATAAAGTGTGTGTGTGTGTGTGTGTTGCTTAGCTCGGACGCACAAGAGAGAAAGAAAAGAAAGTGTGTGTGTTTTTTTTAAAGCAATGTCATGAAATGAGCATGTATGAAAGAAACAAAAATTTAAATGTACTAAGGGTAAACACAAGAGCTAAAAACATGCCATCTTGTTCCCTTTCTTTTGTCTAGAACCGGTTAGGAATCCTAGGGGCTCGGGTGTCTTCGTTTTTGTGTCGGGTTCACTTAAATCTCAAAAACCGTGATCGTAAAATACTTTCCGAAGTTACTTAACATTTTTATTCAACTTAAAAATACTTTTCTAATAAATTAGAGAATTTGCTTGACATATTTCCATATTAGACCTCCCAAAAACTCATTTGGACATTAACGAAAGTGTCGGGAAACATGTTTTTTTTGTTATTTATTTCGGCATTTCTCAAAATTCACGGGTCCACCACCCGGAATATAAATAACACAATAATAACCTCTAAAAAGGATTATTATTCATAATAAACCACTATTTCCACAATTTCAATAAATCTACATCTTTAACCAGGTTAACAATATTCTAAAAAAACTGACAAACGTCAAATATCGAAGAACTAATTAGATATCAAAAACACAAAAAGGGCCAAAAGGTTACATTCTACCCCTTAAAAGAAATTCGTCCCCCCAAAATGTCAACTACTTATCAGTACTAAACAGATGCGGGTACTTAAGCTTCATCTGATCCTCACGTTCCCACGTGAATTCAGGTCCACATTTTGAATTCCACCGAACCTTAACGATGGAAATTCTACTCCGCTTCAATTTCTTAAACTCTCTCTCCAAGATTTCCACAGGCTCCTCCATGAAATTCAACTTAAAAATTTAACTTAGCATCTACTTGGATCTCATCCAAGGGCACTTGCAGTGTTGGATCAGCCAAACACTTCTTAAGGTTTGACACGTGGAACGTGTCATGAACACCATTCAACTCCTCAGGCAAATCTAACCGATAGGCCACTGGGCCTACCTTCTCAATTATCTCAAAAGGTCCACCAAATCTAGGTGCTAATTTACCCTTCTTCCCAAAGCGTGCCACACCTTTCTAAGGCGATACTTTGAGCAAGACATAGTCACCTACACTAAACTCTAGAGGCTTCCTCCTCTTATTGGCATAACTTTTCTGGCGATCACGCGCAGCCTTAAGTCTATCTTTAATCTGTGAGATCTTCTTAGCGGTCTCTTGCACTAACTCAGGTCCTATCAACTGACCCTCTCCAACCTCAGCCCACATAATCGGGGAACGACACTTCCTACCATACAAAGCCTCAAACGGCCCACATCTCACACTAGAATGATAACTATTGTTATATGAAAACTCAACTAATGGAAGACGAACATCTCAACTTCCCCCGAAGTCTAGGACGCATGCCCTAAGCATGTCTTCCAAAGCCTGAATTGTACGCTCACTCTGACCATTGGTCTGAGGGTGGTAAGCCTTAATCATGTCTAACCGGGTTCCTAATGCCTCTTGCATTGACTGCCAAAACCTCAACGTAAACCGACTATCACGGTCAGATATGATCGAGATCGGCACACCATGCCTAGCAACAATCTCATTCAGGTACAATCTAGCCAATATATCCATCTTATAATCCTCACGCATAGGTAGAAAATGAGCAGACTTAGTCAATCGGTTCATAATGACCCAGATTGTGTCATGCCCAATACTAGTCCTAGGCAACTTAGTCACAAAATCTATTACTATCCCTTCCCATTTCCATTCGGGAATCTCAGGTTGCTGCAGCAAGCCAGACGGCTTCTGATGTTTAGCCTTAACCTTCAAACAAGTCAAACACTTACTCATATACACAACTATGTGCTTCTTCATACTCGGCTACCAATACCTATCTCTAAGGTCATAATACATCTTATCAGCTCTTGTGTATATAGAGTACTTTGACTTATAGGCTTCGTCTATTATCAGGGTTCTCACATCACCCTTTAAAGGGACCCATATTCGATCTAGGTAATACAACGCTCCATCATTCCTAAGTTCAATCATCTCATCAATACCTTTCTGCAGTCCCGCAGACTCATCATACGCCTACTTCTAAGCCGCCAATATCCTATCCTTGATACTCGACTAAAGGGTCATATTCATAGCTCTAACTCTCTTATGTTTCACTCTCTCTTTCCTAATTAGTGCATCAGCCACTACATTCGCCTTACCAGGGTGGTAACGGATTTTACAGTCATAATCACTAAACAACTCTATCCAGCGACGCTGTCGCATATTCAACTCTTTCTGACTAAAGATAAGTTGAAGACTCTTATGATCCGTATATATGACACTCTTTGTCCCATATAAATAATGTATCCAAATCTTAAGTGTAAACACAACCGCACCCAACTCCAAATCATGGGTGGTGTAATTCTTCTTATGGATTTTCAACTGCCTAGATGCATAAGCTATCACCTTACCTCTTTGAATCAACACACAACCTAGTCCTAACCCGGACGCATCACAATATTCCACTAAATCTTCTGGTCCATCGGGGAGAGCTAGAACAGGTGCATTACACAACTGATCCTTCATAGTTTGGAACGCATTCTCCTGCTCCTTACCCAGTCAAAAGTCTTACTTTTCTGAGTCAAGACAGTAAGCGGCTTATCTATCTTAGAAAAGTTCTCAATGAATCTACGGTAATACCCTGCCAATCCTAAGAATGAACTAACTTCAGACGGAGTTCTAGGGGCTTCCCAATTCTTAGCAGCTTCAATCTTACTAGGGTCTACATGAATCCCATCGTTGTTAATCACATGCCCAAGAAACTATACTTCTCGCAACCAGAATTCACACTTAGAAAACTTAGCATACAATTTTTCTTCCTTGAGTAATTCTAAGACCAACCCTAGGTGTACTTCATGCTCTTCCCGGGTCTTAGAGTAAATCAAGATATCATCAATGAACACTATAACAGACTTACGGCCTACATACTCGGTTCATGTAGGATCCCTAGATCATTCGATTAACACAAGAACACACAAGATTAAACTTTAAATTGACTTGTATTAAAGAGAAACAAAGAACAATGGTGTGGCAACAAAACACACAAAAATGAAACTCTAAAAATCTAAGTTGCTTTTATGTCTAAGTTGCTTTTATGTCTAAGTTGCTTACCAAAAAATGAAAGAAAAATGGCTTTATATAGCCTCTCTAGGGCCTTGGCCTTTGGGCTATGAAGGGCTTTTTCATTAATGGCCCGTTTACATAGAATTACACGCTTAAACGAGCTAGACTTTTGTCTTGTATCTTCGAGTGACCGAAGCTTCTTTGTTCGGGTCCATTTATGTGATCCTAACAATCTCCCCCTAGATGAGGTCATGAGAAGTTAGCTCACTCGTGCTTGTCTCTTTAGCTCGTTGTTGATGGGGTACTTCACTTGTTGTGCTTTGGTAATTCAATCTTTAACACCTTGATCATGATCTTCAGAACTTGATGTGATGACTTGATCTTGATCTTTGACTTGTTTAAGCTTTACTTCTCTGAATTACTTTGTGATCTTCTTTCACTTTGACTTTGCCATACGCTGATCTTTAGTCTCACATGCTCATATCTGTTGGAATCTGGAAAGCTTTGATGATGTATCTTCTTCTAATCTCCATAACGTTTAGCATTTGAAGAAGACATTGATTTTCAGAGATTATGCGGAAGCTTTGTATGTAAGCTTTCTTGATTACTTCAGATATGTGAGTAAGGATATGAGCATGTCTTGCAACGGATACTTTGAGTCGTCATTCGCTATGATAAGAACAATTTAGTCACCAACAAAAACATTTTGTTATGTAAAATCCACTTAATGTGTTCTAGAAAAACATTTTGTGAACACACAAAGGTTTTATATTTTGAAGGGACCGAGTATAGACGATACTCAATCTGGTCGGTTACATTAACCTCTGATTCCGTGAGGATCAATGATTACAGTATGAATACTGCACCTGTGATCAGATAGATTCATTCAAAGAACCTTCTTGACAGGTTTTCCGGCACGTGACAAGCTAGATCTTCTAATACCTAAGTATCAGATTCCCTAATGTTCGCCGTTCTCTAGACCAGATGTCCGAAGACTAACACACTATAAGTATTTCGATCAATACACACAAAATCCGAACCCCACTTTTTTTAAAAAAATTCGGTTAAAAAAAAACACATCCAAACAATCACTTTTGGCTCTGATACCAATTGTAGGATCCCTAGATCATTCCATAAGATTAAGCACAAGATCAATGGCACAAGAGATTAAACATTAAAGAACTTTTGATTGAAAGAAATAAAATTGGCTACAATCCCTAAAGATGGAAAAATGAAAATGAGTAGCTAGCTTTTCTCTAACTTTTTCCCACCTTAATTTTAGACTAAACTAGGACTATTTATACTAAAAGGATTTGCCTTTTAGGGCTTTCTTTTTGGGCTTTTTACAACTTGGCCCTTATACATAATAAACATTAAATAACATAGTCTTTCGAGCTAGACTTTTGTCTTGTAACTTCGAGTGACCGAAGCTTCTTTGTTTGGGTCCATTTATGTGAACCTAACAGGATACCTTGACATTTTTGATCATATTCAACACGTATGCTCCCCCTACACATGTTGCGTTCGATAATCCAGAAAGATGTCTTTCTGCACATGCAGAGGATAGGGCCTTAGCATTTTAGAAATCAATCGAATCATTCAATATCGTTTACATGTTTAAGTCCACATTTCTCCCCCGATCAAAAGTATGAAACATGTGAATAGGTTTTGACTAGCATGACTAAAATGTATCAATCTCCCCCTCAAAGTAATGAGTGAGGTGAAATAGGCACAAGATATCAATGAGCAATTGAAACAAGACCTTTACGATACCCAACAGAATTGAGAACGCAATCTGCTTGAACTTGTAAGCGGTTGGACGTTGTCAATACTTTCAGCAAAGAATGTAGCAACAAGATGACCTCTTTGACCCCAACAACTGTTAGTATACCTGATTCTCCCCCTCAAACAATGACCCGTGTCAATGTTTGATTTGGTTAACCCGAACAGTTGATAATACAAGTTGTCACTATAAGAAAAATGTTCGGGGCGACATACTCTCTGTCTGTATAGAAAATAATGCACTGAAACTACACTAAATCTCTGGGTTCTAGACGGGTTACAGTTTGAACAATAACTGCAGCGGAAGCGTGGTGGGCCCATAACCCACAGGTCCCAGGATCGAAACCTGGCTCTGATACCAATTGTAGGTTCCATGATCATTCATACAAACCTTAACAATGATGTGTAGAATCAAGATGCAGAAAATTAAAACTTTATTGATGATTGAAAGAAAAACCCTTTTGGTGGCTAGAAACCCTAACAATATTATAATTGACTAGCTAACCTAATTTTGACTAAACTAGGTGTATTTATACTAAAAGCATTAGCCTAGGAGGCCTTTGTGGGCTTTTTCATTAATGGCCCGTTTACATAATATTACACGCCTAAACGAGCTAGACTTTTGTCTTGTATCTTCGAGTGACCGAACTTCTTTGTTTGCGGTCCATTTCTAGTGCTATCCTAACACAATAAACAGAATATAGATCCAGATTTGTATCTTTGTGCTCATATTCCAAAGATCTTAAAACTTCAATAAACACAAAAACAATCATCACAGACTTTGCACAAATTTGGAAAAACAAACTCGATAAGTTAAACTCATAACAAAAGAACTAAGAATCATAAACGATCACAGTTACTTGTGCTTATTACCAATCTTATAAAAAGATCTGTAACAATCAATTCAATCACATATCTAAAATCGAAAACAAACTCGAACCAAGAGCTATATCATCAAAAACAAATCCGAGTCTATTCTACACCACTTCACCATCACATATTCAAAGCTAAAACGAAACAAGAAAAACGAAACTAAAAAGAGTAACGATCTCAGTTCAAAACCATATAATCATTGATCGATTTTTGAAGCATAACTTCATTTAATTTTCAAAACCATCGAAAGAAAAGACAAGAACAAGATTGTTCATCTCTTTTATTTTGTTTCGGTATACAAAAGAAAACAACAAGATCAAAGAGTCTAAACAAAGCTACCTGTGGTAATTATTAAAATATCAAAATCAAGATCTTTGTTACTTGTGGATCTTGTTGATCGTGGTTTGAAAGAACTCATATACAAAACATTAGTTATCCGGGTGATTGTTTCGAGAGTCTGTAGAAGAGAAGATAATAAGCATATTGTCAAAATTGTTGGTTCATCTTTAAATAATAAGATATGCGCGAGATGTTTGTGAGTTTGATTAGAGTGGATTTATGTGTGTGACTAAGATAAGAGAGGCGTATGATGTGGGTATAAGATTAGGGTTAGGATATCTGTGTTGTTACATATATCAATTAATTTTAGGGTGTTAGTGGGATTTCACATAATAGGCTTGGTCATTTTTAGATATCCCGACATTGATTACGTTGAGTATGGACTAAATTTTAAGATTTGCATAAATTGGGCTGAATCATTTTTGGTTCAGGATTTTTAATTGTGGGGTTATATTTCAAGCATGTTTATTTGTGGGTTTACAAGGAGTTTTATCAAATTGAAATTGATCAATTATGGTTTTATCGTAATCTTGATTCATTTTTTATTGATACTTTTGTGAAAACTAAGATAACTGCGAAAGATTTGGTTCGTGAGAGATTGATAATTTGGTTTAAATTTTTGGGTTTGTGTTGAAATTCACTTGGGTTCGTTGTGCTAAATCAGAAAATGGAATCAAATGAGAAACAATAATTATTTGCTCAAAAAGTCCAACAACAAAACACGACTTTGACTAGTCAGCTTGAGTTGTATAAGGAAAGGGTTTGGGTTTTAGAAAACATCAAAGGGGATAACAATTATCTCAACGAATTTATTGCGCTGATTGCAAGCAAAACATTTAATACAAGCTCATCCATTTACTCATGATCAAGATATCATTCGAGATTTATAACACAACGTGATAAGATTGGACTTAGCTGTTAGTTGACTATAAAAACAAAAAGAGGTATATCAAGACACAAACTGATTTCAATCACCACAGAGTGACAAAGAGAAAACATATCTTAAGACATTCATTTCGTTACAAGCTAAGAACAAAGATCTAGAAAACTGTTGTTTGTAAAACGGTCTACAGACACCGACCCAAAGGCAATATCAACTCAAAACACTCGTTGCTTACAAATAAACAAAAAGCTTTTCGGGACAACTTACGGAAGTCGGGTTTAGGATATAACAGTCCTTATGTTCTTTCACAAGCTTATGCCAAAACTCTCAGTTTGTCATCTGTGCTTAGACTTTGTAATACGAAGAACACTGCTGTGTTCTTGATTCTAAGGAAACTCCTTGGGGGATGCGAAAAATCAATTAAAAATAACAAAGTTCACAAAAAGATGAAAAAGTTCAAGAGTTAAAAATAAAACCAGTCAATTATGGAAAATTGAACAAACTTATGACGATTTGTTTCTCAAAAAGACTTCTGCCGCGAACAAACATATTTTCCATCATTTTTATATGCTTCCTGAAAAATTCTCTTCTGAGACAAAACAAGCTGGCATCAATACTAGTGACAATCCAATGCTGTGGATTTTGAATGAAATGGAAAATGTTTACAAACAATTGTTTGAGTACAGAAAAGATTTGTAAACGAGAAAGCATTTACTATACGTCCTAAAAAAGAACTTCGATTTAACGATGTCCTTCATGTGTAGAAGCAGAAATTAATTCTTCGCGAATGGCATGTCTATTTTTGAAGTATTTCCAGAATCGATTAAACAAGAGATGTAAAAGAAATTAAAGATGTTTTTCTTTCAGTGGAAAATAATCTTGATGAAACTTTCAAACAAAATGAGCGTTAAAGATCAACATCTTGGAACATCTTTAATTGAAGATATCAAGAAATCTTGTCATAACCTCTTGTATAGGAAAACGGAATAAGGATTACACAGATGATACTGAAAAGCATCTCTTCAAAAGATATAGTCAAAAGATGTTCAAATGAGAGTAACATAGCTGATACGGTCTTGTCAATGATGCATTTGAGAATCACACAGGAATTGTCAAAAAGAATTTTGAATTGTGAAAAAGAGTTGCGAAAAACAATTTGCGGCAAATATTTGCTTTTGCATCGCACTCGCACAAGTCTCGAGAAAATAATTATTTGACAACATTGAAAAAGAAAAATGAGAATTTTAATGACATCATACAAAGTCGAAATGCTTTCATTTGAAACAATACTATACAATATTTCATTTGATTTTGGTTCAAAGGTCAAGAGTTGAGACTAATCATTGTGATGAAGTCAAAGTTAAGGTCAATTTTGATGAAATTAAAACTAAAAACATTGAGTTGGAATATCAAGTGGCGTCCATGAAATTAAGGAGAATGAACACTTAAGTTGACTTACAAAGCTTGTCTTTGATTCAATCAAAAGTCGCGGGTCATACAAAACATCACAATGTAACACAAAACGAGGCAGAAAATCTGAAGTCTCAATTGTTTGAATTTGTTGAAACTAAGTTCAATAACATTTTCGAAAAGATTAAATTTTTCAAAAAGAAGCAATTGGATATTTCTGAACTTAACAAGGAATCGGGGGAGAAACAGAATCTTTTGCGAAACAAAATAAGTGTCTTTTCACATAAAGATTGATGGGCGGGAAAGCCTTTAGCAAAACACATAAAAGAAAATTCTGAATTTGTTGATAAATCGATACTCTTGGAATGTTTCGCTGATGAATAAAAAAGGCGGCAGACATTGGAAATTGTAAGCTTTTGATAATGAAAGTTGTGATTTTGGAATCAAAGGTTAATCCATCTCGAAAAATCATGCTCAAAAGTCAAAAGATTTATGAAGATGTAAATCTTGAAATTGTCAACAGAACAGCAAAAATTTGAGGCGTTTTGAAAAACTTGAAAAAACGAAAGTTGTTCTTGAACGACAATTGGCTCGTAAGGTTGATGATTCTAAAGCCGAAAAAGATCAATTTTTGAAAGAAATTAATCATTTAAGGACTCAACTTGAAAATCTGAAAGGGAAGCGTGTGGAAACAAAGTTTGATAATTCTTTAATTTTAGGAAAACCACCGTTTCTAACATAGAAAGAGATCAGGCTTATGAAACCAATTGCATCTTTAAAAGCCTAATTGCATCACAAGATCACATATTCTTCTTATCAAAAAGAATATCATGAAGTTGAGAACTCGTATAATCGCTTTAAAAATGAAGTTTGATTCTCTTAAACAGAAAAAATGGAACATTAATGTTTCAAAATCTTCAAACTAAAAAAATGTTTCGAAAAAGTTTCACAGGGTGAATCCGCAAAATCATTTTAACACGAAAGGTTTTCTCAGTTGTACAACCTATCTTTACAAAAAGATAAAGTTTCCTAAGAAAGCCTAGAGTTTTGAAACATTTTTTCTAAAATGGTCTTCTAAACAAGAGCTTCAAATGCAAAGAATCAATCTTTTAAAACATCACACTCATGTTTTACATCGGTAAAACAAGTGTGGAGGCCAATTAAGGAATCTCAAACTTTTAAAGCATATTCTTCTCAAAAGAGTTTTAAGACAAGTACTTTAAAAGGAAAGAATCAAGTTTTTGAAACATCACACTCTTGTTTTACACCGGTAAAACAAGTGTGGAGACCAAAGCAAAGTCATTCGAAATCTTTCAAATATTCCAAATCAGAAATGCTTTCAATGCAATCAACAAAATGACTCGCTTCGACACAACAAGAAAGGAAAATTTTCAAACGATGCAAAAACAAAAATTTTCAGAATGTTTCATCAAATGACAATAACAAATGGAAATCTTCTTCGTCAACAAGATTTAAAACTTCACATGAAACACTGATTTTCAAAAATCAATGGAAAATCAAAAGGAATTTTAAATCTCTGTTGATTCCACGAGAGTTGTTTTCAAATGAAACACCGGTTTCAAGCTCTCGTTGGAACTCAACATCTTTACATCGTCTTGACATAACTTTCAATTGGTTTTCAAAATTTGGTAAACCCGTTAGCACCGTGCTTAAATGGGTTTCAAAGGTTGTTGTCTAAATTTCATGTAAATGGTTTGTAATTAAATGTCAGATTACAACCCGGTCTTCAAATAAAAGGAAAATGTACGCTTAAGTGCGCTTTACCTTTAAAAGAAGAGAAATCTTTCTTGTTTGAGCAAAATTTATTCAAAAAGATTTTCAAAATCTTTCAAAAGTTTGCTCATTATAATGGATTGTATTAAATTTCAGATAACAACCCAGTTTTCAAATAAAAGAAAGGTGTACGTTTCAGTGCGCTTTATCTTCAAAAGAAGATAATCATACTTTGTCCGAGCCAATTTTATCAAAATCTTTCCAAAAATGTGCTCGGGACATCCACTTCCAAGTAAAAGTCAACTTAGTACTCGTTCTTCAATAAGGAAGTGTACATTTTTGTACATAATTTCCACATAACGGAAGCTTACAACTTCTCAAACTTGAGCTAGTGTTATTAAGACATAATTCCGCAAATCTTGAGCTCAAGTAAAATGGTATTCAAAAGTTTGAACATAAATTTTCAAGAGTTATTCAAAAAGATTTTTCAAAATCTTTCAAATTGTGTGTTCAACACTCCCTTTCTCATTTAATCATTTGATTTATATCTATTTTTTGAGGGGGAGTATAAAGGAAAATGTTTTGAACAAACGAATAATAATCGATTTAAAAGTAGTTGTTGTCAAGCGTGTTTATATTGATAAGCGTGCAAATGGTGAAGATTGTGTCCGGTTACGACCGTTTCCTGAATTTAACAGGATGAGGAGTGAGCAATCTACTGACCATACGTTTTAGATATCAACATACTTTGACGCAACTAGTTTTTCAAATTTGTTTAGAACATTCAGAAAGGTTCCAAATCATAATCATGCTATATCCGTTTTCTCCCATGTGTTTTCAAAAATCCTTATATAGCTATTTTAAACATTGATAATCAAAAATACTTATGATGTACGCTATTTGAGTGAGGAGAAAATTAGATTAAAATGTGGATCCAGAAGTAAGATAAATGCTTAAGTGTGTAGAATATCAAAGTGATTTAAAAGACTCAAAAATGCAATCAACTCTTTCCTCCATGTGCAAAATAATTTTGAATAAAATAATTTTGATGCACATGCGTAGTGGGAGTATTTCTCAAAAGTGAAACTTTCAAAGTGTTAAATGTTTTGACTTATATCAAACACTTTGATTGATTTTCAAAGGTTTTATGTTCAATCTTAAATACCCATCCAACACAACCGACGATGATCAAAAAAGGAATAAGGTGGTAAGGTTAGGTATTATCCCATGATCCAACCAGAACAGAAGGATCTACCCAGGGACATTCCATAGATAGAATATAAGTCCTTAGGTATGATGGAGTTGAATGTGAATGGGAATAATGTCAACTAAGGCATGAGCTATCATCGAAACAATCACAACATGATGATAGTTCTTGGTGGACATTGAAGGGGTTGAAGAATGAAAAAGAAATGATCTGCTGTATGGATAAAGGGTGAAAAGAAATAAGCCCTCCACAAACTTTAGGCAGAAACCGGGTCAATACATAATCTATCGAATATCACCAAGATGATATTTGGTATTGAAGAAAGACATCATGGACCCAGTGATGCAATGCACAACCCTTCTCAGCCACTCAAGATTCTCTCAAATGAATTCTTGTTTCATTGTCACGGAGATTAAATGCATAATCTATTGACATCTCGCTCTGAGTTTGTTGATATTGAAAAGGTGGCAGTCTGCTCCAGCCTTCGATCACTAAAACCAAAAAACACTTATTGAGTCTAGGGCCAAAAGAGATCAAATCATAAATCTCATACAGGACACAAAAGTACATTTGTATTAAACATCAAAGATACAAACAGGTACAAGAGTTGCTTATATGTATATGTGACATTGCATGTCTATGTGACATTGCATGTCTTTGTGACATTGCGCGGAACATTCAATAGTGATACTTAAGTAAAGTATTCATGATGATGAATGGAAATCCTACTAGTGCTAACATCAAGCCAACGCTGAACGTAGGTTACTAATTTGAAAATGATTGTTTAATTATTCAATTTGTGTTAACTAGTAATTTAAGTGAAGTGTTGGATTACCAAGGTTACTTATGATGTCACAATATTAATGAGGGGAGATTGTGGAATTGAAGTTAGTAGTTGACTCTCAAGCTTAGATCACACTCCACACATGACTTCACAATTGAATATTTAGGCGTAACAAGATTATGATTATGTTTGATGGTCATCAAATATAATCAGGAGGAAGAGAAGTGTTCTAGCTAAATATTTCAATAGAGTGCAACAATTAGGGGAAGAAACGTGTACATCCGGGACTTAATTGACTTGGAGGTTATAGTTTTTGGGACTTAATTGACTTTAAGGTTATAGTTTCTATCTTCTATGAGTTGTCTATGTGAAGTATGTGCATACGAATGGTTGTATGAATTGGGGGGAAGCTATTGGGGGGAAGAAACATTTATGTACAACAACATCTCTACCTTTCATAAGCAAGATCACCGTCATATTCATTCCTTCATATCTCATACTCAAAGGTCAAAGATACACTTC